>CAHIKZ030001668.1:7590000-7820000 GCA_903632075.3 Acanthosepion pharaonis | reverse complement strand
TTAAACAACATTTACCGGCCTTTACAGAGCATTTACTTAAATATTTGTATCTATAAAAAGAATGTATATACATAAAGTCTTAAAATAATTGTCGGACTTGTCCATTTCATAATGTGTGACGTCATTTGTTTACATTTGGAGATGCCATGAGCAGATATGAATGTACGTGAGAGAATCATGGAAGATTCTAGTTTAAAGACATTAAAATCGACCTTGCTAACCGAACGCTCCTCTGTGGCCAAATTGTTTAAAGGCATGTCAGGCCATATGACGGTTCTGTATAGGATAAATGCTCGATTCCTGTCGGAGGACGAATATTTTCTATGAAAATTTCTCGGACATTTAGGCCGGTAAATGTTGTTTAATACTGTTTATTATAAACAGAGCATTCATTTAAATATTTGCATCTATAAAAAGAATGTACAAACATAAAATGTAATAAAATAATTTTCGGACTTTGTCCATTTTATTTTTATATATATATATGCTCAGGGAGAGCAGTGTGTCAAAAAACAGAACCAAATTATTATCAATTAAAGAATATCAAACACTTAAAATCCCACAGGTAATAATCTCTCTCTCTCTCTCTCTCTCTATATATATATATATATATATATATATATATATATATATATATATATATATATATATATCTATATACTCCTGAAAATTCTATACTGATTACCATATTGTATCATTACTATATATAGGTGGGGAGTGATTGTTAGCGGTTCAAAATGAAAAATTGGAGACTCAAGTTCGAATTCGAGTCGAGTTCGTTACATTTTTGTGTACCCAAATACCTTTGAGAAAAGGTATACATCTTCTACTTCCGTCAATGAAAAAAGATTTCAATAAGTAGATGTGCTTTGTTAACTGCATTTCGAATAAACTATTTTAGTAGCATCGTGATTTCCAACCTGATGAAACGTTTACAAAAAATTTTAAAGTTGAAACAAGAGTTTTTTAATAGGTATGTGCAAGTTCTAATGTAACTGCATAATATATATATATATATATATATATATATATATATATATATATATATATATGTGTGTGTGTACTACTCACATGCACGCGCATCGACTACTTGGTCCTGAAAATGTTTCGGTTTTATCCCCTTTTCAAAATAAATATTCTAATGTTTGATCTGTTAATACTGATATTGGGAAGTAGGTCTGGCAAAAGACTTTCCATCAGCCACTCGACACACACAAACACATGTGTTTATGTCTGTGTGTTTAGAGAAGAGAAAGAGGAGCGAGAGAGAGAGATAGATAGATAGATAGATAGATAGATAGATAGATAGATAGATAGATAGATAGATACTTGTTCAATTAATACATAGCCCACAAACCACTAAAGACAGAAGATTATGTAATGAGAGCAATGAGACAGAAGGTTACTTAATGTGTCTATGTATTATTATTAATAATACTATTAATAACATTTAGTCATGAAAAAAAGGCAGGATAATACTATTTTATTCATTATTCGACAGAAAACCAACTTAGAATGTAATTAAAGACCTTCGTCCACATAAGAAATCAATGGAAGTCGACTGTAAATGTTACACGTCGTCTGTCACAATCTTTAAATGTATGATATGACTTTATTAATATTAACGAGTAAATGCTGAGGATTCTTTCAGAAATGCTTAGATTTGGTCAGCAGGATTTTTTTTAAATCACCAGATTAACAGAAAAAACAATCTCCGAACATAAAATCTTTAGAATTGGCATATTTAATCCCTATTTCCTAACAAGCTTAGAGCCTTAAGATTTTCATTTTGATCAATCTGCATTGCAGTAAGTTATAAACAAAGATAACTTTTGTTCAATCAGAATTCCTTGCATCTAGAATCTCAAATTTGGAGAGACAATAAGAGGAGATTGTCTCAGAATTAATTTTTTTTAGCTATTTTTTTTATTCCTACGAAAGAAGATAACGCTCTTGAGACAAATCAGTTTTACTTTTATTCTTAAAACAATTATAGATGTATCCGCTTATGCGTCTGTGTGTGTGTGTGTGCCATATATATATATATATATATATATATATATATATATATATATATATACATGCATATATTCATATCTGTTATATTATTATATTCATATTGTCTTTTTTAGACATAATGTAACTTTTTACATATTGTTCTTATAGATACATTTTTATGAACATATACATAGTTAGTTTCTGAATTTTACTCGCGCTCACAAACACACACACGCAAACACACACAAACACACACATATATATATGTATATGTATATGTATACATATGATTTTTCTTTAAATAATCATATATATATATATATATATATATATATATATATGTATGTATGTATGTATATATATATATGATTATTAAAGAAAGATAAACTAGTTGGTGTGACCAGCAGACAACATGCCAGATGACCTAACACCTTACATAAGAAAAAATACCGAACAGGAAAAGAAAAAAGACCAAAAGATAATACGTACCTACGCAGTAAATAAGTGCTTAAATACGTATTCAACACCCAGTCATAACTATATATATATATAGAGAGAGAGAGCGAGAGAGTGAGAGAGACAGAGAGAGAGAGAGAGAGAGAGAGTAAAGATAAAAAATGCGTTGCTGTCTGATCCAAGGGTATCCTAGTAATATAAAATTATTTAAATACCTTCTCAAAAAAGAACTCGATGTATTTATTAATACAGAGCAATATAATTAATCAACAAATAATTCCAAAATTACCACGTATGAGGAATAGCCTATTTCGGCAGACGATAATGTCATTCGTCTGTCTTATCAACCCCGGTGTGGAATTTTTAACCGAAATATCTATAGAGTTCTTAATAGTATTTTATGCGCTTATTAACTTTTCGTGGAATTGGTTGGACGTTTTTCTGAATTCATTTTTTAACTAGGTTTCATAACAGGGTTGATAAGACAAACTATATATATATATATATATATATATATATATATATATATATATATGTGTGTGTGTGTGTGTGTGTGTGTGTGTGTGTGTGCGTATGTGTTTTATACTCATCTCATCTAAAAGTTCTTAATATTAATGTTACTTTGTTCTTATGCGGCAAATGTTGGATATATATATATATATATATATATATATATATATATATATATATATATATATATATATATATTGTTTAATAACGGCCTTAGTTCTTTGTGTCATGCTATAGAATAAATGCTTTAGTAAGTCAACGTTCTTCGCCCGATTTTTCCAGTATTTCTTTAATTCACGTAAAAGCTCATCTCCTATGTTAACTTTACTACTACGGGCATGCTTGTCCATTATCCCACAAAAGTTTTCAATTGGGTTAAAGGCAGGTCTGTGATTAGACCACTAGAAAAGTTGATAATTATTAAAACAAAATGTTAACCAACAAAATGCTAATCATTTTTTGACTTATATAATGTACATGTGTATACCTGTATTACTACCCTGTATTAATAAACGAATACTATCACACACTTGTTTTGGTCAAAAAACAAAAATCGACTTTCTGTGTACCTGTTCATTTTTCAGTATCTGTCTTTATTTTTGAGATGAGGTATTATGTACACTATTTACATTATTCGGACTATTGTCCTCATCTTTGTCGCTATATTTATTACAACGTTTCGGCCTTCTTCGGGTAGTTGGAATGGCGAAATGAACCCTTCATTTAGCTCACTGGTGTAGACTGCTCTAGTTCCACGTCCCATGTTTAATGGATGTTAGTTATCAGTTATCTCCTGTTATCTGCAAGTTCTCCACTGCCTTAGCCGGGTATTGAATTCATACTCTTTGTGTCCTGTCACTGGATCTAACCAAAGCCTTTATCCGCTGTGCCATGTGTTCTTGAGGGCTCAGTTCGAGATTCCAACAATGAAGAATGCCGGAGCGTACAGCAGCCGAAACGTTGTAATAAGTATGGCGACAAAGATGAGGACAGTAGTCCGAATAATGTAAATCGTTTAGGGTGAGTTGATTTTGGAACCGCGATATTGCACTGAATTTGAATGTTAGGTTTTGACATGTTAAATATTACACAAAATATTTTTCCATATTGTTAGCTTTTTTTAGGAAACCAGTTTGAAGATTAAGTCTAGCTTCAAAATCGTAGCGTTGCGATTTTATTGCAGTTATCAGTGAAAGCCTTAAAACACATACTTTTCTAACACTTTAAAAATATTATAAGGACAAGATTTAGGACACAAACAGATGATTACTAAATCATTGTGCTCTCAAATAAGAAATTCATTTGCTTCGAAGGCACATTATACTGAACAATTTAGCTATATTATGATGTAATATTATACAATGCAGTATTTTTACTGTTATTTTCAATAAACAATGCAATTTTTAGACATTTTGTTTTATTATTTGTGCCTGGCAGGGTTATGATATTATATACACTTTATATCTTGTGTGTCTTGCTTAATTATGACTTAAATGGTTTAAGATCTTATTTATTAGGTAGCCATTTTTGTAATTTTTTACAATTTTTACACTTTTTATTTATCAAATACACTAAAACAATACACATTTTCTTGTGCTGATGCAAAATCAGAATTCTGATTTGAATATATTTTCCATTCAATGAAATTAATGCAATTGATATCAACTTTATTTGGCCTATTCTTAAAATAATAAAATTCGGAAGTCAGTTTATGAGCAAAACCTACGAAAATAAAGATTTTCTGTAGATTTTTCAGACGATTTTTAAATCTAAATTCTCAAAATTCGTAATGTTATGAATCTAATTCTTACTGACACTACTTATCGCATCAAACTGCAGCTTTCCCACTGAGTGCAAAGTTGATTTTCTAAAAGTGAAAAAAGTCAACCCGCTCTAGTATACATGCATTTTGTACACGTTAGTTCTTACACCATTTTTCTTTGTTTTTCAGACACCTACATTACTTGTATTTTACATTCGTTTTATTTATTTTTTTTTAAATTAGTTTTCTTTTTACTACTCATATATTCGGAATAGACTAAATATTCATCACCTCGGATACACATTAATTTACTCTTTTATTCACCTTTCTTTTCAAGATATGAATAACAATGTCTGGAAGGATGCAGATCCTATGCTTATTTCTAACTGTTTGTAAGTTTTTTTTTATGGCATTTCAACCTCACAGGGTTATTTCATGCCAACTCATTTTCTATTATATATATATATATATATATATATATATATATATATATATATATATATATATATAATGTATTCTTGTACCAAATATAAGTTTTATTAACACTTTTTATTAAAAAAAAGATTCTATCGAGAAAGAATTACATTTCTGGTATCATTCTTTCCTGCAATAAAGAATTGATGGCAATATTCTCTATATATCCGGTTTGGTCTGGTCTGGTTTGGTTTGTTTTACGGCATATCAACCACAATGGGTTATTTCATGCCAACAAGATTTTTATTGCTGGTAATATTTTTTTCAAAAAGTTATTGCTGCTAATATATTTTTTCAAACATTAATTGCTGGTAATAATGTATTGCTGGTAATAATTTTTTTCTTCTAAAATTAATTGCTTATAATATATTTTTACAAAAATATATTGCTGGCATTAAAATCTATTTTTACACTTTCGTAGTGTTTTGACCCCAGTTCGGAGGTTAACTATTTGCCCATAACTAGGAACCTAATAGGTGATGCCACACCGTGTCAGGGTCGACCTGGGACCACCAGCAATTAATAGATCGTTACACTCTCTTCAAAACCTCCTGACCATAGGCCTTACTGTATGAGCTAGTTCCTCGTCTTATCCAGGATGCGGATGTAGTTTATTGTCATACCCAGGACGGTGCATTAGTTTCTTTATCACAAACCTACTTGGAATAGGCACCAGTCCACGTCACGTCTTCATACTCAACAATAGTTGATAGAAAGGAAGCAGATAACTATTTGGAAATATCATGTCTCACAAGTTCCTTTCCATCAAGGCAGCCTTATCAGTTAAAGCTGTTAATGTTGTCAAATAGAAAGCACAGTTAAGTATTAATTTATATAAACACATGTGTAGCTGCAATAAAAAACTTGCTTCCAATTAAATAATTTTAAATACTTTTTCTTCAATCATATCAGACACTACATTAACTTCTAAACAAATAAATGATCATTGAAGTTTTATGCCTCAAGTCTGTAGACGATTTTCAACGACGGACGAAGCGTACAAAATGCAATAATTCAGTTACATTGCATTGGGAGACTTTAAGTCGCAATCTTTATTGAAACCCGGCTAGTTTCTCTAAAAACAATAATTCGCCTAGAGTATGTTGTGTATAAATTGTATATGTGTGTGAAGTGCGTATCCTTATCTGCTTCTCTCTGATGACATGAACGTGTGTATGTTTGTGTTTCGCCGGTGAGATGAATAATGTTTTTTCGCTGTTAATGTCTTTATATAATTGCATGAGCAAATATCAGGCGACAGTCTATCATCCGTTTAGGAGTGTTAAGAATTGTGTTTCCAAATAAAACGGGATGAAATGACTTGTTACACGAAATTAGCTTTGTAAGGTAAAGGTGCTGTTTTTATTTCTTCATTTTCTTTGCTCTATAAAGGAAACAATATCAGCTAATCAAAACGCAGGGAAAAGGTATTTGTTTCTCCACAAGGAATTTAATATTTTTTAATATTTTTACCAATATGAATTTAAATTCTTGATTCTATTTGTATAGTTGTTGAGGTACTAAATTTTTTTAAAAAGATTCCCATTGAAATGTCATGTAAATCTTTTATCTCAAAGAAATGGGTTTGATTCAATCGTTACAATTATGGGTTTGTTTTAAAAAGGATTTCGTTTAAGCAAATAAAATGCGGTAATATTTTGGGTTAATTCAAAATATATTAAAATATCTTCAATATTTAAATAATAATGCACTGTTTTAAATGGTTCGCGTCTTACTTTGGAGGAGGTTTGGTAGAATAATGGACAGCGTTTCGGATTGTTGAATCGGTGAGCCGAGTTCGAATTCCAGTTCAATGCATTCATTTATGCGCACATACTATTGATAAGGTATGAATTCAGTAGCAGGACAGACTGTGTCTTATAGCCTTGGGTGGCAACTAATTTACGAGAAGGAAAAACTCTGAATTCAGAACCAGTCTAGAGAGGATTGGACTCTGCCAGGCTATTTTGGGGCAGGAATCATCACTGCTACCGCAGATGCAGTACATGTCTTCGTCCTACAAACCTAATGGATTAAGGGTTTTATGATTATAATCGTCTTTTTCATAGAAAATTTAAAAGATAAATCTTATTTTAAGAATGTAAACTCAAAAAATATCTATTACAAGAGAGAGACAGACGCTCATAGTTCCAGCACCTGAGTTGAGAAAAGATTTAAGTTTCCAGAATTAAATAGTAAACTGTCCAAGAATCCTACTTGTGTAAAGCATATATAGTTCCATTTGACTTTTTGGCAGAGCTGTAAAGCCCTATACACTGGTTTCATTAAAAGAAACCTATAGGATACATAAAGATAGATAATAATAATAATAATAATAATAATGATGATGATGATGATGATGATGATAATTGATGACAATGATGATTGACTAAAAGAAAAAAATCCCCGACATTAGAATCGGAATGAGTACACGCGAGGATTTAATAAAAGAAAAATTTGTTCGAAATTCTAATCAGAATACCGAGCACACATTGACCCCTAAGAAGCTTTAAGAAGCCCGGAGAATACAAAGGCATAAATGCGGTGAATATAACAATGAACATGAGCATATTACTCGGAATATCAAAGGGCATAATATCGATAATTTCTCATCTAAAAAAAAAATCCCGGTAAAAATGAAAGGCAAATTAAGTCCATGTTTAGTTAAATATATGGTCTGAGTTTATGCTCTGATAAATCTCATGTTATGAATGCTTTGAGCCCACGAGAACCACTTTGTTTCTGCAGCTGTCGCGGTCTTAGCCGTGCATCGGAACATCCTCCAGCGCTAGATAGAAGTGCTGGAGGGGACGTCCTTCCAGCAGCAGCGTAGTCAGCCCCGACGCCGTCTCTGCAGATGGTTTGTCGGAAAGATAGATTAATCTGATAGGTTGGTCATCAGGCCGTCGAAAACTTGACCGATTCAGCAAAAACGGCGCTGACCAATGATGTGCAGAGGGTTCGGCTGGACGTTCCTGTCGCGAAGCTCCTCATAGGACGCAAGATCGAGCCGACGCTCCATAATTCTTGGGGGCGCGAGACTCGAAGACATAAACGCGGGAGGTGAGGGTTTTTACTGAAAGTTCTCGTTTCGGTGTCGTATAGTAGCACAGAGAGGACGGACTGTGTGGTCATTATGGAATAGTCACCAAAATTAGCGGCCATATTTTTAATCCGTTTAAGATATAGATGATCCAGGTAGAATATATATTTTTTGTATTTAAAGCAGAATGTATAGTGTTCTTTTACGCCATTCAAAATTGCTTTGGCTTCACTATGTTGAACAAAGGCGATCATCAATTTATGAGCGTCTTATGGGACAACTGAAAGATTCCTGTGCACAAATAATAATACTTGTGTTTTTGCACTTTTTAGCCTCCGTACTTGTAGGCAAAAACACAAATGCAGAGACTAAAAAGAGCCAAGGAGAATTGAGGCCAATAATGTTCCTCATATCTAAAGAAACAAATTATATACTAAATATACATTGTAACAAAATTTTCTATTGAAAAAATTCAGTTGCTTGAACTTTAATAATATTTAAATTTATCTTTTACAAAAATTAATTATTATTTAATAACACTATATACACCCTTGTGCAAATTAATTGAAACAACCGCATTAGATTCCTTTCTTTTCACCATACGGTCAGTTTTAGACCAGTGACATGGTGTAATTGATTTCTATTTTTCTTCAGATTAGGTCATTTGCAGTGGGGTGCAGTAATATGAATCAGTTTTCGGATATGTGATAAAATTTATTTGGAATGTCTAATTCAGCATTGATAACAAGTCTGCCAAAAGTCATCTGAAGATAGACTTGTAAATATACCCTTGTGCAAATTAATTGAAACAACCGCTTTAGTTTCCTTTGTTTCACCATACCGTCAGTTTTAGACCCACTAGAATGTCAGGGTGTAATCAATTTCTATTTTTTCCTCATTTGCAGTGGTGTGCAAAAATATGGATCTTTTTTCGGGGTGAATGATGAAATTTATTTGGCCTTGTAAAATGTTGTATCAGATTTTCATCACTCCCAGACACTATTGTCTTGTCTATCAATTAGTTGTCCTACGACCATCGTCTGCGATGGATGTTACTACAAGAAAGCGTATAAAAATTGTATTGTTGCGAGAGCACGATGACAAGCCTTACCAGGGAGCAAATCAAAGTACTATCGACTCGTAAACTCTCCTACTTTAAATCCAATCGCGTTTCTGTGGTTAATATGCAAGGAAAGACTTCGTGGAATGGATGTCCGAACTATTAACATGTGCATTGGATCATCTTTCAATGGAAAATACAAAAAAAGTAAATAATAACGAAATTATTCGTTTTGTTTCGATTAATTTGCACAAGGGTATAATCATCCATTGAAAATAATAAAAAATAATCATTTTAAACATTAAAAAATATTTCAGAATTTTCAATTTTAATTTTGAGTTTTACGTGTTATTTTTATACCTTTGTATAAAGTTTCAGATTAAATTTCAGCTGATTTAACTTCGCCTTGGATTTATAGAGATTTCAATATGGGTGATTCAACTGACTTATCATGTTGACTGTCTATGATCAAATACGAATCATGAATTCCAAAGCCAAATTTATAATAACCAACTTAGAAAATAAAATAATTTTATGAATTGATTTATAGCTTTATCTTCTTCTCCTGCGTGTTGTGTCCCTTCAGGATGTTGCGACGTTTGTTATTCATAATTTCCTGTTTTTATTTTTATCTCTAAATAAATGCTGTCCATTTGTTGTCTCACCTAAACCTTGTTCCACCGTCCATTTACTAAAGATAGATAGGTATACTATGGCTTGCTTTCCTCCGTCTCTCTTGCCTTCAATTTGAATTGTGAGTATCAGATTTTCAAATCTCTCCTTCCTCATCATGTGCCTTAGTAATTTCAACTGCCTCTTCCGGATGAATAAGTATCCTTTCTGTTTAAATTTTCTCTAAAATTTCATCGTTGCTTACATATTCGCTCCATGGGATTCTCAAAATGCTTTTTGTAATCCCACATTTCAGTTGCTTCACGTCTCTTTTTCATGTAAGGATATTGTCCAGCAATAATTGCCATGTAGTATTAATGATATTATATATGAGTTTCGTACATATTTCTTTGTTGCTCACGAATCCATTCTATTTCTTAATACTTTCCTTAGCTTTTGGAACCCATATTTCCCTAACCCAATACACCTCAGAAATTTTACTGTTGTACTTCCCAGATATTGAAGTTGTACTTGTTTGAGGTTGGAATTTCTTATTTGTAGTTGGCATATTAGACACTTTTTTATGCTATCAATCTTGCATTCTGTCTTCTTGCAAATAATATTTCTTCCTTTTTTCTCGCTTTCAACCACTAGCTTTTCTATCATGTCTTACTGTTTCCTTTCTGTGTCTGTTACCAACACTGTATTACTTGCTTATCTCATGTTCTTTGTCCCCTAATAATGAATCCTGTTAGGACATCTAATTCATTCGGTATCGCCTCAATGTATAAGTTGAATAAGACCAGTTGGCAAACACTTTCCTTGTAAGTAGATCTACTTACGGCTTCCTGTATATCCCCACTGTTATAGCTTTAACAGAAATCTTACATCTTTTTTCACACTAAAAATATCACTGCAAATATTTATTGCACATGAGTAGAAATAGGGCACAAATCCAATAATAATGAAAGGGGTAGGCCGGTCTTCATCTGCTTTATACTAAAATTTAGCTAGCCACAATCACTGACCAAAACATGCTACAATAACCCTGGCATCCAAAACGCCACATTCTTACTTATTCTTAGTACAAGCATCATAATTCGTCAGGAAGTCCTAACTAGTCATTATGTGTACAATTTTGTCTGTGGGAGGTGGCGAGTACAAAAACAACTTTTAAAAATTTATATAACCCAATGAATATTTACAATGTAAAGCAAGACATATTTACAAAATCTAAACGAGACATCGGTTAACCGGACGAAATTATTTCCGAAATTAAATAATGAAAATAGATCTCTGAGAAAAAACTCGTTGTTGGCAACAATAGATGAAAATGTATCAGCAAACGCCATGCATAAGCATACTCGTAAATGTCACTAGTTAACTTGTAGTGTGCGTCATAATAAGGAGTTATCTCGTGGTTAGCGATGAATGTTTTTATAATTATTTCAACAATTTCATCTTTCAAAATGTCTATTTCACAAATAAATTCCTTTATAAATTACAGAACATTTTTATCTGATAAATTACAGATTTATTTTTCAAATATGATTTCGACGAAAATATCTCGCCCGTAAATTTCTAAATCACATTTTAAACAGTTAAAATAATTGTCCGTCAGACTCCGGTTTTTTATATTGAAACAATTTTACATCAGGATTTTCTTTTATTTAATAATAACCACATGACCTTTATATATATTTTTCACCATTTTATCCAGGAATAACACATTTCTGTCAACATTGCTCTTAGCTTGTAATATTGAAAATGATTTTTGCTTATACATAATATATATATATATATATATATATATATATATATATATATATATATATATATATATAAATCCTACCCCTGATAGCTTTCAATATATATATATATATATATATATATATATATATATACATTGAAAGCTATCAGGGGTAGGATTTATTAAAATAGTCAGTCAACCTCTTTATTCATTTATAGTGCTTACTTGAGCATTTATCCTATATATCATTGAATTCAGGATAATCTACTCACAAAAGAAGAACAAACGCAATATAATTGTCGATCTGGAGAAGATGCTGAGAATACCATGAATGGAACATGTGAGTAACAAGGAAGTTTTAAGGAAAATGGAGACAAAAAAGAAAAGTTGTCGTTAGAGTAAGAAGTAGACAACTGATATTTCGGGGAACACATAACGAAAAAGGTGGCTTAGAGATTTGACATACACAGGACTCAATGAAGGCAAGGATATAGAAAAAAACAGATATCATACCTAACGAGATTGTGTACATGTATGGCAGAAGAGAGACTGGAAAGGACGATGAAAAGACAAAATCTATTAAGAGCTGCAAGGATTATAATGTCGTTCAGAGCGATATTTGTTCACGTTCTGAAGGGACGTGGCACAATCTGTCATTACAGATTTCTTTATCTTCTTTTTAGAACTCATATATATATATATATATATATATATATATATATATATATATATATATATATATATATATATATATATATAGTGGGCTATGATAAGGTTTTCGCCACCTTTTATTACAGCAATTTTGGCTTGTCTCTTTTATTTTCAGACAATATCGTGCTAGTATCGCTACTCTCATCTATGAACAATAGTTGACTTATATCTTGCAATGAAAGTTCGTGGAAGTAAGGAAATTAGTGGATTTCAACAAGAGCAAATAGTAGCATGACATCAGTTTGGCAAGTCAAATAGTGAAATTGCTAGGTTTTTCCAGGTTAAAAATCAAACGGTTAATAATATTGTCACGAAATTTAATGAAGATGGCCATTGTCGTGTGGAACGACGTTCAGAAAGATCAAGCATCGTGTCTGAGCGAACGAAAAGAGCGCTGAAGAGGGAAGTCATCAGAAACCGAACATCATGGACATGTCACAATATGCGGTGCGAAAGACTCTGAAAGAAGAGTTGCAAGAAAGAAGCCCTTGGTGTTAGGAACTTTCGTATGGACTGGGTGAGGGAATTTGAGAGCAAAGATTATGAATTTTGGCAGTCTGTAATTTGGTCAGATGTAAATTCTGTCAATATTCGAATTCGATTTATATTTGGAGAAATCAGAATGAGACTTGGAACACTGAAAGTCTGCAGGCGACCGTGAAACATGGAGGGATTGGAGTAATGGTGTGTGGCGCTGTCTGGTTTGGAGAGAAATCTGAGCTGATTCTTGTTGACGAGCGGTTGAATGGTCCAAAATATTTACTATTTGAAACCAATCAGATTGACAAGAATGTCTACCTTTTTCAAGAAGATGAAGCGCTATGTCATACAAACAAAGTTGCAAAGGCCTGGAAGGAATCACAAAGAATCAAGTCACTGCCATGTGTAGCCCAAAATCCTGACATGAATCCAATAGAGCGCGTTTGGGAGCACCTTGACCGACAGTGTGCAACCAAAATCACGTCAGTAGCAACCTTCAAAGTAACATTGATAAAGGAGTAGCAAAATTATAGCTCAGACGATTGTTGATAACTTGATCAAATCCATGAAAAATCGAATCAATGAAACTAGCAAATGGAGGACCTACTCCATTCTAGTTCCAAACACTGTTTGTTTATGTTGAATAGACATTACGTAATTAAGATTGAATGTAGCTTATTTCTCCTAGCTAAAAGCTTTTTCTTAGGCCACTGTATATGAACAAAAGGAAAACTTATCTTAGCTGACGCGTTTGGCCCTCACAGGAAATTTATAAAAAGGATTTGCCTTGAAACTTTCCTTTTCCACATATACCCAGTCAGTTTTCATTTCTCTCTCTCTCTCCCCTCTCTCTCTCTCTCTATATATATATATATATATATATATATATATATATATATATAAGAAGAAAATATAGTCTCAAGATGTGCTATATTTATGGGATAAAGTGCTCAATATCAGAGATAGAGCGTGTGTAAATATAAAGTCAATATAGAATTCAACATTTAGAGGCGACAGTCTGTTTCATGCTAAACGCAATCGTGGCTTGACGATGCATTTAGCATGAAATAGACTGTCGCCTGTAAGTGTTGACTTCTGTGTTCACTTATATATATATATATATATATATATATATATATATATATATATATATATATGGGATAAGGATATATATATTTTACATCAAAGTCATTTTGGGAGGAAATATGTGACAAAGTGGAAAAAAATTCGTATGACGCGTTTCGTCCCTTAAAAATTCAGCGGATTAGGTTTGTTCACGGTGGGAATCTTTCCATTTTGAAAATAATTTTTAACCCATTCCCCGCCAATTATTTTGGGAAGAACGTTTCATTTTCAGATGATTTATTTATTTGTTATTAATATAGTAACTAAGAAACTGAGAAACCTTGAATTACCCTGACAGATGTATGAGTTGACAACTGAACTCGTTACATGCTCAGAAGGGCATAAAATTAATCAAGATCGACATATAAATACGTCTGTAACTATTTTTTAACATTAGTCGCTTTCGGTAAAAATCTATATACAAGTCTATGCAGGTGATGGACTTTTAATATGTCCCTGGTTATATTTTTATATGTTTGCGTATATAATCTAAGCAATTCCACTTAGATTTTTTTTGCTTTCTGTTTCCATCATCTTTGTTGTTAAATATTCCACATTGTGATAATAGAAGATCCACCAAGAATGGTAAAATGTTGCAGGAACCTGGACGCAAATTTTCTCTGGCTGAACAAGCGATTAAAGCAATTTCTAAAATATTTTTATCTTAGTGAATCATTTTCTCATTTAATTAGGGTAGCATTTTTTATGCCAAACATGTGGTCAGCGGTAACAACTCATGAGTTTTGCGTGTGTTTTTTTTGTATTGATATAATCTTTTATTTAAGAAAAAGTATGTGTCTCCAGTAGGATTCTAACCAGCATTCCTTGGGCAGAGAGAAACCACTGTTAAGACCCATCACCCTGTAACCGACTGGAGCAAAAGAAACAGCATCGCCAATAAAGCAAACTTCGAAACGTGCCTTTAAGCGAAACACTTTCTCGTATATTAAATTCCTCGAAATTTTCTTATCGGGTCAGTTTCATACCTTATCGTGTCCGAAATTATTTTTCTTAAGAGTCAGTTATGGCACGTCATTTTGCCCAGAGAGACACAAGTACGAATCTCCCCGAAGAGTATATACTTTTCTTTAATAAGATTTCTGAAATATTCAGGCCGGTAGACAAAAATAAATGAATATATTGTTTGAGAATATGAGTATCCATTAAAATAATGTTTAAATTTGTAAAAATGAAATCCATTACCTTTTATATATATATATATATATATATATATATATATATATATATATATAAAAACCTTATAATTGTAAGCAGCTACACTCGTCCGGCAAAACCTTAGGTGTTTTAACTTGTAAGTGAACAAACTAATACCCAAGGGAAATAAGGGTAAAAAAGAAAGAACTAAGAACATGTACTTACAGCGAAAATTATCGTCTAGAATCTAAGTTCAGAGTCCAAAGAAAAAATCCTCCGACACGAGTTAAAATAACTAAGCAAAGTGCTCAATAGGCTAAGTGGAGTCAAGTAAGTATATGTATGTATGTATGTATGTATGTATGTATGTATGTATGTATATGTATATGTATATAATACAGGAAATGACACTAATTTATTGTAAATTTTCAATAGTTATCAATATTTTGCAGTAATTAATGAGCTTATGCTCTTTTTCTAAACAGATGACATTTCATTTTCCGGTTTTATAATAGACATAGAAAGAACGGTACAAGAAACAGATCCGTATCTGTCTATATTTCTGAAATGGGCAATTATGTACACTATTTTCATTATTCGGACTATTGTCCTCATCTTTGTCGCCATGTTTATTACAACGTTTCCGCCGGTGTACGCTCCAGCCTTCTTCAGGTGGTTGGAATGTCGAACTGAACCCTTTATTTCGCTCACTGGAGTAGACTGTTCTAGTTCCAGGTCCCATGTTTTTAATGGATGTCAGTTATCAGTTATCTCCTGTTAATTTCCTTCTGAAAGTTCTCCACTGCCTTAACCGGGTATTGAACTCACACTGTTTGGGTCCTGTCACTGGATCTAACCAATGCCTTTATCCACTGTGCTATGTGTCATTGAAGATAGGACATCCATTAAAAACATGGCACGTGGAACTAGAACAGTCTACCCCAGTGAACGAAATAAAGGGTCAAGTTCGACATTCCAACCACCCGAAGAAGACCGGAGCATACAAGGGACGAAACGTTGTAATAAATATGGCGACAAGTATGAGGACAATAGTCCGAATAATGTACATAATGTAAGTAACAGATCAATATTGTCGGGACAAGAACGATGGATTACCCGCAACTATTACTATTAAATTGTTGATTAGATCGGACATAGCTTTATTTTTCAGTTCATAAAATATTCATCGTATTGCCTCAACAAAATTCTTACGCAACATACCATTTTTGGTGTTGTGCTTAAACATGTTATATCCATTGAATATAGATTCGGTAATTATATTGGAAATGTTAGGTATGTTTCCTACAAAATGATGAAAGGCGTTTACGTTTGAGGAATGAATCCAGCAATACATTTAAGAAATATTAACAAACGAAAAATCGGAACAGTTGAGAATGATCAGTCCGACCTTTTGATTTTCATATACAAACACATTCAACCCAAAGATTGTTTTTTAACAGGTACAGAAGAAATTCTTTCAACACTGAGAAAAAAAAATGACTCATAAAGAGTCATAATCGTAAACTAAATAAGAAATATTTTAGCCTCGATAAATGTGATTTTAAATTATTTATATCTTTTTACATTGACGTATATTATTTATTTTTGGTAATCATGAAGTATTTGAAGAGAAATTTACGACTCGAATGTTTAATAATGTTCACGTAAAATGTTTCGTTTTCAGGTCGTTCTCAAGTTTCGTCGACTCTGCTGGGGAATATTGGGCCACGTCTGTCAACAACAGTTGGGAATTCTGCTGTGATTACCGCAGCAAGTAGGGTCTTACGGGATGGAGGAGTTCCATACCTAACTTGATTGAATTCAGAGATTTCCTTCCTCTAGTCTGGTTGACAACGAAGGCTAAAGAACCCAGTCTGCGCTGGTATTTAACCTGTAGCTAGGGAGTCAACGAGATGAAATCATAGCATATTTGAGAGTAAGTGAATGTAAAAGTCAATTCCAACTCGGCGCCATGATTTCTAATTTCGAATCGCTCACCATTATACTCGTACATCGTGAGAAAAAGAAAATTCCTCAGGAAAAAGTATTGCTTTGAATGATTTAATACTGATGTTTTTTTATATCATTGAGAATTTACTGCATCTGCCATGTTAAATAGAACTCCACGATTAATATTTAGTAAGCTTGACTGATTTTGGTCCGTTTCACAAATATGGGTACTGATATTACTTTATAACATTGTATAACTACTGTATATACGTCAATAAAAGCTACCAAAATAATAGGCTGATAAAACATGAAAATGAGTTAAAATCGATAAATTAAAATTATACAGTTAGTTGTCCTTTAATTTTCGAAAATGTTTATTTTTTTAAATGGTCGCCTCTTTTTTTTTCGATACACTGCTGTAGATGATTCTTTTTAAATTTTCCATTTCTCGACGAATCTTTTCCCGTCTTATATCACTGTTTGGAGTAGAGCAGACTTGCATTCATTAACACTTATTGGTCGATATTTGTAAAGCTCACCTTTCAGGAAGCCTCAGACGAAATAATCACCTTGGAAGAGAGATCGTCAACACGCAAGGAGATTAAGTTTCCTGGAAAGAGCTCCCACAAAAACTCCATTGATCTTCAGACTGACTGCGTAGTGGACACCTTCTTGTTGAAACCCTAAATTCCAATTATCAAGACATGTAAGTTTCGATTCCAGAAACTTTCCACATTTACTGAAACTGCTCAAGTTGCCTCTACATCAAAAACTTAATGTCCTCAGATACCAATATTTCCACTAGTACACCACATTGTAACTGGTTCGCCGTGTAAATGTCCGATATGAAGCTCTTTGGGATTTTGTTTGCCGTCCAGTAATGAAAAACTTTTCTTTTGACGTAGCCCGACAGCTTCGTCATTTAAAAATAAAAGTATTTGTGGGAACATACTGAATGATATAGGTACAGAAGGATACAAGTGGAAAGATTATATTGCGCCAATTGCTAAATCTGTTACTAGGAATGTTGATTCACTGTGCCGTGCGAGACAATTTTTATCGACGGAATTTATCTGACATATCTGTAAGTACTTTTCATCCATGGATTGAATATTTCTAGCACATCTGTTACATTGCTTCTGGTATGTATTTAGAGGTTTTAGATAAAATACAAAGAGAAATCTGCAAAGCTAATGATACTGACCTGGCATCTCAGCTTCAGTTACTTTCCTACCGTAACGTAGATTCTCCGTACCTTTCCTATAAATACTTTTATGGTAATTGTTCTGATGAGCTTTCCTAGTTGGTAGCTAGACATTATGAATTTACGCACAGTACTACATTGGCGGCAAGGTTTTCTTATTTTACAGTTAAAATGGCGAAATATAACCATGACTTTGATGCTAACCGTTGTCACCCTTCTTACCCGTGAAGGTCTCCCCCAGCCTCTTGCTTTCTACTCAAAAGTTTTGACCTTCAAAAATTTAAATACAATGTGATTCGTTATTTTTGCCTTGTTAATTCCTGTTCTTTTATGGTTGTCTCCCATGAATAATATTTTCTTTTCCCATATTCCCTCGCACTCAGTAAACCCATCCGTCTTTATAGATTTATCGCCTTGTTTGAGCAGAAATGATTTAAAAATAACGACGCATTAGCAATATGATTCCTGCTTAGTTTGACTAACACCAAGCCTATAACCATGGGGATTTGTATGACAGCGCCATGTTGTAATTAAATATAAAGCACATACACACATACACACCCACATGCGCACAAACACATACATGTTCACAGAAAAAAAACTCAACTCCAATCATCAGAGCCTCTCAACTAGAAAATCACAACAAAATTAACATAAAGATAAGAAAAAAATGAAGAAAAGACAGTCAATTGCTGAAGCCTTCCTGACGAATGAAGTCGAAATCCTGAATATAACATAAATTATCTGAGTGAGTAATTTTATTTGTATCAATGTTATATATATATATATGTGTGTGTGTGTGCGTGCGTGCGTGTGTGTGTGTGTGTGTGTGTGTGTGTGCGTGTGTGTGTATGTGTGTGTGTGCGCGTGTGTGGTTATGTGCCTGTGAACAAAAACAACTGACTTGTATTACAGACAACTTTATTATGCAGGAAATAAAGTGGGGGGAAATAAATATTCGTACACTTGAAAAATTGTATTTTTATAAATGTAAAGATACATTTTATTAAAAAATAATATAAACTTAATTAATTCTTATTCTAACAGAAATTAATGCATTTTTTAATTCTAACCAGTGAAAAAAGTATTCGTACCAATCAATTATTAGAATAAAATAATCAATTAATTATGAAAATGTACATTCTCGAATGTTCCAGTAATGTTATCAGTAATTATAGTCAACGCTATTAGTCATTATCAGAGCATTCCGCAATTTCTAGTCTTACGAGAAGGTTCTAATAATGCCTAAAGCTAAAGAATTGACTATTTCACAAAAACAACACATTTTGTCTTTTTGGAAAGATGGGAACAGTTATAGAACGATTTCTAACAACCTGAATATTCCTTTTACTACAACTGCTTCGTTCATTGCAAGGTTTAAAACTCGTAACAGCGTCGAAAACCAAAGACGAACAGGTGCCCCGAGGAAGATTTCTCTAAGATCAGCAAGGATATTAGGACGCCAGATCCAACAAAATCCACAGGTTACCCGAGAAGAGCTGCAGGAACATCTGCGTGCATTAGGGATTAAAGAAACCAAGCGTACAATAAGTAATGAACTACACAAAAACAGTCTGAAATCACACATCCCAAGGAAGACTCTACTCCTCTTGGAACGACACAGAGATGCTAGGCTAAAATTCGTTAGAGAGCATATGGATAAAGAATATTCGTTTTGGGAAAAAAGTATCTATGGACAGGTGAAACTAAAATAGAGTTGTTTGGTCATAATTATCGAAATCATATGTGGCGGAAGAATGGTGAAGCCTACTTAGCAAAGAACACGTTGCCAACTGTAAAGTTTGGTGGTGGCAGTATCATGATCTGGGGCTGTTTTTCTGCAATAGGTGTTGGCAGAATATCAATAATAGATAGCAAGATGAATGCCGAAAGATACCAGAAAATCCTGCAAGACAATTTAATGCGTTCTATTGAAAGACTCCGGCTACCTCCTGATTGGGTTTTCCAACTGGATAATGATCCTAAGCATACCGCTAGATCTACAAGGAAATGGTTAGCTGAAAGTAACGTTGATGTCTTGCAATGGCCAAGTCAGTCCTCAGACTTGAACCCATTCGAGAATTTATGGCGATATTTGAAAATTCAAATTGGTAAAAGAGCACCAACAAATATCAAGAATTTGAAGACAATATGCCAAGAAGAATGGGACAAAATACCACTCAACGTGTGCAAATCATTAGTTGAGACGTAGAGGAATAGACTGGTAGCTGTTGAACTCAATAAAGGATATTCCACAAAGTATTAAATTAAGTTAATATGCTTTTTTTGTTTTGTACGAATACTTTTTTCATCAGTTAAAATGAAAAAAATGCATTAATTTCTGTTAAAATAAGAATTAAGTTTATTACTATTTTTTAATAAATTGTATCATTACACAAAAATGTATCAAAATTTGTTTTAGTTAAGGCTTTTACAAAATACAATTTTTCATGTGTACGAATATTTCGCCCGCCCATATAGATAGATAGATTTGTATCTGTGCATGTGTTTACCGCATTGTTGCAATCTAAAACACGTATGATATCAACGGATTCTGAAAATAAACACAAATATATCTGAACAGTGTTTGTGGGTTGGTGTGCTCGCACTTGTGTATGTATGTGTACTGTTGGTCGTTCAGTTGAACCTGAAGTCATCTTGTGGTGTACAAGTCTAGTTAGTGACACTGAGGTACCAGGAACGTTTACGGGGAAATTTTACGACCCCGTCTCTTTCTCTCCACACCCCCACACAAACACACACACACACACACACACACACACACACACACACATATATATATATATATTCACAGATTTGAAATTCGTTCTCCTTGGAGTTGAGGGTTTTTTAAATATATATGTAGCATACCTCAAAACTATATATTCTCATATATATATATATTTTAGGAAATGGATTAAATCCGACATAATATTATTTTTAATTTATTTTGTTTAAGCGCTAACTGTGATTGATACACATATTCGAGTAGAGGCTTCATTTTTTTTAATTCATTATTTTTTTATCCAACTGCATCTCCAGGCCTTAATATTCGGGAAACCTTGACAGAACAATATGCGTCTTCTGACAGGATTCGACACTTCATCCCCTATGAGGAACCATTATTTGATCTAAACTACCTAAGCGCTCGGTTACGTAGGACGTACGGTCAATCAAAGCCCGAATAGGGCTTTTAAATACACAACCTCTGACGATTCTCCAAATATCCATATCTAATCTGTTTTCGTATCCTAACGTAAACAATGACGTTTTATTCTAAGATGGATTACATCCGACATATAGTTATTATTATTTTATTTTGTTTAAACTTTATTTGTGTATGCGTGTATGTGTGCGTGACGGGTGTCATTGATCCTAACCTGACACCCTGGCTTCGGTGTGAACTGCGATGAAATTCCAAAGGATGAAACGTATTTCAACACTCAGAGGCGACTGGCTGTTTCACGCTAAATGCAATCCTCAGGCAGCCTGACGATTGCGTCTAGCATGAAAATGTCTGTCGCCTATATATATATATATTCAATATATATATATATATATATATATATATATATATATATATATATATATATAATAATGTGTTGTGAAAATATATATAGAAAATAGGAAGGAATAATATTATAAATTAAATGATTTAAATATGTTTTATCAAAGTCCTATTAAAATTTATAATTTTTTTTTTAGTCATTATTTTTAAAAATATGTGCTAATGTCTTTACAAAAAAATTAAACATAAATATAATTATTTATTTATAAAATGGTTAGAACTTAAAAAAAAAAAATCGCTACATAAGTTATAATATCTCATATTTATATATAAATATATATATATATATAATAGAAATAAATTAAGTTGTCCTATAAAGATAAAAGTGCTCGAATCAGAGATAGAATTTATATAAATATTCAACATATTCAATTATAAAATATAAAAAATATTGTTGAATTCAAAAAATTCGACTGGCTGTTTCACGCTAAATGCAATCATCAGGCAGCCTGACTTTGCGTCTAGCATGAAAATGTCTGTCGCCTGTGAAACGTTAATCAATATTTTAAAAGAAATATATATATATATATATATATATATATATATATATATATATATATATATATATATATAATCCAAAGTCCCTTAGTATTTTAGTCAGTATTTTTAAATAGTGCACATACAAATGCAAAATATATTATTTAAATATATATGCATGAATTCAAAAAAATTCATTTACACATACATGTATATTTTTCTGAATAAAAATTTCTAAGAGGATAAAAATTTCCTATAGAACTCAATATCCATATACAGTGTATATATATATATATAATATTTAATATTAGTGGTAAATATAACATATTCTTTCTATATATATGCATGGTGCATAATATAATTTTTTGAATAAAAAAATTATGCAGAGGATAAAATTCCATGTAGAACTCAATGTCCAGTACAGTGTAAGGATATAATAAAACAAACACACTATTCCATTATAATTTTTTATGCCCATATATATATATATATATATATATATATATATCGTATGTATACGAGGATCGTAAAAACAAAAGCATAAAAAGCAGATTTAATAGTAGAAACACGCAACTCATTCTAAATTGAAAAGAAAAGCTCGCTGATTAAAATTCTCAATGTAGATTCCTTACTTCCGAGATTTATTGTATGATTGAATGAAAGCCCGTATAAGCGCCTCGTAGAAGTCTTATGGCTGCTTTCCTAATCATATACGTGTTTTCCTCATACGTCTCATTATCTTTTAATAACCAGTCAGTTGATTGCTTCATTCATGGGCGCAGGCAGATGAAAGTTGTGAGTCCACGACTCCGGAAGCTCTTTTAGGAGAGTTACTGCTCCTTCAATGAGTTTGTTTGCAATCTGGGAAAATCTTTTGGAAAGACGTTTGATTTGACAAGAGTTTGTCCTCTGTTATAAGATAATTTCCATAGTTTTTTACGTGATTTGCAATAGAAATTCTCTTGTCAATCTGTTTTGCATTTTCTTCATTCAGAGTTGCAGCTTATATTGGAGTCTGTCACAGTTCAAATGCTCGTCTCACTCGCGGATTGGTATGACTTCTACTGATCCATATCGTTACAGCGAACGAAATTTTTCGATAAACATATTTATCAAATATATTTCATCAAAAAAGTGTATTTTCTATGACACTATTTTGATCTATTGTGTTTACAGAGGAAAAGGCGCTTTGTAAAACGATTATGGGTAGAAAATAGATTTTATATACATTTTATCCTGGCTTAAGTGACAACTTATGGATTACAGGTAAAGAAAAACATAAGATTTCATACTAATAGAGTTAAATTAAATTAGTATAGAAATATATTTTGGATCAATTATATATATATATATATATATATATATATGTGTGTGTGTGTGTGTGTGTGTGTGTGTGTGTGTGTGTGTGTGTGTGTGTGTGTGTATAGGGCTCAGACGTTAATATTCCATAGTTATAATTTATTACATTGGAATCGCAATCACGATCCAATTCATCAGAGCTACAAATTCAATATATATATATATATATATATATATATATATATTTATTATTTTTAGGATAGTTTATTATAATTACTATGGCACTCGTTTGACGTGCAATACGTGCATCAAGAGCATCCAACCTAATCTTGACTATGCACTGTGGGGAATAGGGTTGTGTTTTGGTACGCAAGAGGCGATAACCCGAAACTCTGTTCTAAAATACTTACGCCGACATACGTCGAATGTTACCTTTTTTATTTCTCTTTTATTTTTATTTCGTATTAACATGGCAAAGTTTAATCCGACATTGGAAATAAAAGATACAAGTTGGTTGTCGAAGTAAAACGTGTCTTTTTTCAATAGGAATTATTTTGTGTGTCTCTTTAACGACATATCAATTCCTTATGAGTTATTTAATGCCGAAATTTAGTTTTCCTGGATGCGTGGAAGCAATAAAAAGTTATTCTGCTTTCCCAGTTTAATACATGGTAAATGATACTCAGCTTTTGTGGTATATACATGTTTGTTTAGACATGATTACTCGAGGTGGTGATGTGTGTATTTGATGTTGTAATTTTGTTGAAGTTGTATTTTGAAATAGAGTTTCATTTAAGAAATGTTCAGATATTATATGGACTGATGTCATGGAATATTTTTTTCATGTTGGTTGTTTCACTGGTTTTGTTTAGCGACATATCAAGCTCCAATGGTCTTTCAATGCCGAAACGTAAATAATTTAAACTTTCAACTAAATATAGTTTTAACGCAACTGTATGCCTTCAAATATAGATAAAATATCCTGCTGGTCATGTCTTTTTAAATATATATTGTTGCGAATTTTACTATAAATAGGCACTGTTGTTTTTTTGTTGTTTTTTGTTTTACATAAAAATGTATTTCTAGTATTTTTCCACTAAAAATGTATTTTTCTACTTTCATAGTGTTTTGTTTTGGGATTAACTATTTACCCATAGCTGGAGCCCTAATAAGTGCTGCCACTCCGGTTTACGATGGACCTGACAACAACTTCAATTCAGAGGTTGTTCCATGTTCCTCAAAACCTCTAATATCCCGATTAGAGTCCTTGTTATCGGATGTAGATTATCGTCATACCCAAAACTATTTCAATAGGAAAAGGAAAGATTTATTTTAATACTGTCTAAATAGTTTTGTGTCTTTCGTACATGTTTCTTGAAACTAAATTCAAAGAAATCATATTAAAATAATATTTCGAAGACGACTTGTTTCAAATTCAAATATAACTGCTTTTATCTGTTATTGCATATATATGTGTAAATATATACTTATTTTGTTATTGAACTATAACCTGAATTTAGTTTATATCTCACTTTCTGTTTAGCCGTTACTACTATTAGTTTTAGTCAGAGGTAATTTCTCTTTTCTGTAAACTATCGTAATGATAAATGTATCATCCTCTAATCCTAATCATGACAGATAAGAATAAATTCTGAGTACGCTAATATACCTTGACTTTTGCACTGTCCTGACAGACGTATACAGTGGATTAAATAAACAACGATGTTCTTCGCCATCGCACTAATAGATTATTACTGTTTCATGTTTGCAAACCTTCTCCATTGAAAACAAGATTCAGGAATTTGTCTAAACCTTTTTCACATCATAACATTCTAACTCAAAAATGTGTTGAAAAGCAGCGTGATAAGTGGGAACAAAGTAACTGAAAATAACGTTCAATATCTAATTAAATAAAATGTAATAGAGTTATATTTTTATAAGAATAAAATTGATAAATCAAAACGGAAATTATTTATGACTTACCATAATATTACATTTCTGACTACTATACAAGAATTCACATTTACGATTTTCTTCTTTATATGTTAATAGAGTTAATTTCAGTTCAGGATAAGGATTGAAATAAATAGGGTTGCAATTTTTTGCTTTTAGTTGCAAATTCTGACCCTCAAGATTTTCTTTCAGGCTGGAAGACAAAATGAAATTATTTTATGAAAGCATCAACCGAAATTATGTCATCTGATAAGTTTTTAGGTTTCACAAAGTTTGCATCCAGGATCAAAAAGTCGAAAGTAAAAAAAAAAAAAAATGAGAAAGCGTTCTGATTTCGGCGGAGACAAACATTAAGTTACGTATGTAAACTTAACATTTTGCTACATTAAACATTTTTGCTACATTACAAACTTTTGCTACATTAAACATTTTTGCTACATCAAAAACTTTTGCTACATTAAAAACTTAACGGAAAATAAAACAAAGAAAAATGAATAAGAATAGAAAAAGAAAAATAAGATTTTTAAGAAATCGAAAAAAAAAAACAGAAAAAATAATGAAGGAATAAAGAAGTGTGAAAAGAAGTGAAGACTAAAAATAATATTTGATGAAAGGAATATGAAACAAATTCATAAGAGAGAGAACAGAAAATAATTGCAGTAGATAACTTTCCAAAGGAAAAAAGGCAATGGATACAGTTTATTATAAATATATATAATTCACAGGCAGTACTGTTCCGCTGAATTACAGCTCCTCAGCGCGACTAGAAAATCGAATGCCTCAAGCCAGGAATGAAACCGAACCGATTTAGTGTCAGTCAGAGTTTCTGCTACTGAGCTATCTTCATTCGACGGAATGAATCAGCTAAATCTGGCGTATTGTTTTTACAAATGTAAACAAATGTCAAGCAGTCGGAGTGCTCCATTCTTTTACTGAAGAGATGGCTGTTGTTTGTAGAATTAGCTTGTCATTCAACAGTGCTCATTTGAAATATATTTTTAAGAGATAAATTATATATATACATACATATATATATACATATATATATATATATATATATATATATATATATATATATATATGATAACATATTGTTATACGTTATGCAATATTAAGTTTTCAATGTTAAAGTGTTCAATATCAGGGATAGAGCGTATGCAAATATAAAAATGGACATTGAAGTCAACACCCAGGGCAACAATCATGTTAAACACAATCGTAGCGTGACGATTACGTTTACCATATAACAGATTGTCGCTTCTGGGTGTTAACTTCACTATTCACACTTTTACCTATAAACATGGAATTACTTAAAACTATATTTTAATTATATATATATATATATATATATATATATATATATATATACATACATTATATATATATATATATATATATATATATATATATATATATATATATATATATATATGTATATGTATGTATGTGTGTGTGTGTATATATATATATATATATATATATATATATACATATATATACAAGGTGTAACAGTAAAATTGTCCAAATCGTGGAAAGGTATAATTGTTCATCCGACAAAAATGTTTAATATCTAAAAAACCAATAAAGAAATTGTGTTTCTTTTACTAAGGTTTTTAGATAACACGTTTAGCCAACTTCACACCATTTATCGTAAGAAAAACTCAAAAATCCCTTTGAGGCATTCAGCTACAAACGGAAAAGTTTAAAATCGTTTTGTGTCAGACTCACTGTATTCCTAACAGAGCAATGATGGCAGGAAAAAGATCATTCAAGTTTTCTGTAATGGTACCAACATTCATACACTGGCTCACATTCTCAAAATCCATCAAGAGAACGGTAAATAAGTTTATAAAAGAGGAAAGACTAGATAGGAAAACTGATCAAGTTGTAACAACTGGAGGAGAAATCATCATTTCAACTTAGAACTAAAGATATTAATTAGAAAAGATCCAACTCAATCTATAAGACTGAACATGAGAGAGCAGATTCAGCTATGACAGTTCAAAGGGCAGTGAAAAAAAATAAAAATGAAATATTATGTGTAATATGCGAGGCACATTGTTACTCCAGGCCAAAATGTTAGAAGGTTATAGAGGGAGAATATCATCTTGAATAAGTTGGAAGATGATCCAGGAATAATATATACCTATTTGAAGTTAATTTCAATCCTTCATGAGCTTTTGATCTTTAGCTATGATTAATTAATGATAAACCTCATTTTCGTTTATGATCGATTTCATCACGATTCTTCTTTTAAGCTTAGAGAATAATTATTAATTCTTATTGTTCAAATTAGAGTCCAATAGTGTTATAAAGAATTCCAGTAAGATATCTTTAATCATTTCTATGAAATACCGTTTCAAAGGTTAATCTAACAATTGGATAATTTTGCTGTTACACGATTTAGACAATTTTTTGTTACATCCGGTATATATAGGATGTCTATAAATTAAAATGTACAACTTATTATGTTGTCCATTAAATTTAAGATCGATCAATACACTTCTT
The DNA here is from genome assembly GCA_903632075.3 of Acanthosepion pharaonis. Classification (NCBI taxonomy): domain Eukaryota; kingdom Metazoa; phylum Mollusca; class Cephalopoda; order Sepiida; family Sepiidae; genus Acanthosepion; species Acanthosepion pharaonis. Next base: position 7,791,905 of record CAHIKZ030001668.1, on the reverse strand, counting down.
TCTACGACGATAAGTTGAAAGTTATCCGCACTTCGACATGATATATCTTTCGGTTTGCCACATTGATTTCTGCTCATGATATTATTGTGGCCGTGTAATCAAATTTTGAGCATGATCGTGCCAGTTTGCTTGCTGCTTTTATGGTGTAAATATGACCATTTCACTGGTAGTGTGCACCAAGGAAGAACAACTCGCCTGTTGGCCATTAACATCTCTCGAGCTTGCTTAACATTGCCGTCAGTAGAATTGGTTGACGCGCGTCCTGCACATCGACCAGAACATCATAAACGACCAAATACAACTATCAACATAAGACAAATATTAGTAGATAACACTAAAATGTACTACAGTACCCAATGCATAGAAAGTGTCAAAACTCTCGAGCTTATAATTATACAAAATAAACAGCCCGCATTAAATAAAAAATTACTCACCACAGGAGTAATTAGTGTACGCACGTATTTTATCTGTATTATAAGAAAACAATAAAATAAAAAATAAAATTTTAAAAATAAAATTTAATTAATCGATAAATAAATCACATTCTTCTTGTGCGGCTTCGATCACAATACAAAATGGCGTACGCTAGACCATTCCAAACTTCCAGCTTCCAAAGAATATCATTTAAATAGACTGACCTTTCTGATTCTTTTTAATGTTTAGAAGATTACTTGCTGCCTAAATATAACAATATAACTCATTCACACACACACACACACAAAACAGATATATATATATATATATATATATATATGTGTGTGTGTGTGTGTGTGTGTGTGTGTGTGTTCCAGTCCCTTACATTCACTTACATGTTTATACCCTTGAGAAAGGCATGAATTCACTTCTTCTACCCCCAGCTATGTGTAAATAGTAGGCTAGACTAGGTTCTATATCCTTAGATAGCAACTTGTCTAGGAGATGGACAACTCTGAATTTCAAACATGCGTAGGGTCGTTTGGGGACCTTGTGGCACATAGTGCACCAGGTCTCTCTATCTGGCTCTTCAAAAAGTGTGGTTGGTTCTGCACAAAGCCTTCACCACTATAATAAAATCATATGTGCAGGTGTCTGGCTGTCAGTTCCTAGGTATTCAGTTGCTTGACCCTCATACGTCGATAAACGACGGAAAAAGTCCAACATATATATATATATATATATATATATATATATATATATATATATATATATATATATATAATAATATTTTAATAAATGAATTTCAGAATGATGTATTTGAAGTTAGCCATCTGAAATGCTTGAACGACCCCTTGCTACCTTTCTCTGCCTTATCGAGAAGCGATACATGTGATGCACAAAGTGAATTCATTAAGTTCTTTAATACAGTAACATTGGAAGATAAATTAAAATAAAAATCTGGCTTTCTCGGATGCCTTAGTAACTCCAGTGAAGTGCAGTCATTTATATCCGTATATAATTTCTGGCCACTGGTATCCAAGTATGCCTGTCTGTTAGGGTCGCTAAGCAAAATCTGTTACAGACGCCTATGTCTAGTTCAACACCAACAGAGCTCACCTGTAATTTATATTGCCACTATGGTGAGCAGAGCTTAGTCGCAGATTCTGGGAGAGAATGCATCATCTGGTGGGGTCATCAGTCAGAATAAGTTCAGTACTTGGTAACGATGACTTGTGAATTTGCGCAAGTACAACTATCGACGAAAAAGTCCGTCTACCCAGTTTAAGTCACAAGGATTGGATCAACACGTGATAAGACGTTTGGGCACCTTTCAACAGTGTTTCATGCTGGGATCGCCTCTCCAAACCGTTAATATCAAGAAGTCACCTTCTTGACAAAACGGAAATCGGAGGTTTCTAACCACTAGACCACGCAACCTATCATCGGTACATATATATATATATATATATATATATATATATATATATATATATATATATATATATATAGAGAGAGAGAGAGGAATATAATATATATATATATATATATATATATATATATATATATATATAAATTCGTGGCTTTTTAGCCTCCATTTTTGAAACATGGTTTAGAACTTTGTAGCGAAAAGCCATATTTTAAATCAATTAATTTATAATATTAATGCTCTGTAAATTTACATTGGACACTATTTTGTAAAAATAAAAATATCTATAACACCGGATTATATATCTAGCTGATCTTTCTTTTTATTTATATATATTTATATATATATATATATATATATATATATATATATATATATATATATATATATATATATATTCCAGTCCCTTACATTCACTTTCGTGTTTATACCCTTACATATACCGGAAAATATCTGAAGTGCCATTGCTATGATCCATAGCGTGCGAAGAAATGGAACGTCCTCTTGAATAAAACCATTCTGAAAACACAAAACTGGACTACCGTGGGCAAAGATAAATTAATGGATGGCAACATTCGTGGAACTAGCACAGCATACATGAGCAGAGATAAAATAATGGATGATAACATTCGTGGAACTAGTTATCTCTATTGCATTATATTCAGAGGATCTGTGTTCGATAAATATATTTTCTACTTTAGAACGGGGGGAAAGTTTTTGAAGCCGAGGTCCGTGATTAGGACTCGGTTTCCGAGTCTCCTTTCGATTTTGAAAAAAAAATCGCTAAATAAAAATACGAACCGCCAGACTATATATGGTAGAAATATTTCAGGCACGGACGAATCGTAGACTTATAAATGTGTAAAATATATCTAGCAGGACACGGTGAACTGACTTTCCTAGAAACAGATTTAGCAATTGATGCAATTCCACTTCACGTCATTATTGATTGATTCGTGTTCTGTGGCTTATCAATTTATATATAAATCTTATATTTAGAGTGTCAGAATTTTTAGGTGTTCTAAGATAATGATTTAATGATAGATGTTTTAATAATTAACCCATAGCTGGGGATGAAGAGGTGAATTCATAACTTTTCCAAGGCTATTTGCACATAAGTAAATATAAAAAAATTCAACGAGTATTGGAACTCGGCTCTCTGATTAACAATTTCTGAGCCCTTATCAACTAACCACACACACACATCCAAGTTTACAGCATCTAGTATTCTCTAACCGTCATCCAGTAGGTAATGACCAGGGTTGATGTTGCTTAACTTTGTTGGTCATGATGGGACCGTCAGCCCACTTCACGTCAGAGGGAAACGTGATACCATGGAGTACCCTACTTATGAAACCCATAGCTATTAGGGGAAAAGTAATGGATACTTTCCCTGGCCAAGAGGATTTTTGCAGAATAAATCGTAAAAGACTCAGCTGGGATTTTAATTCAACCAATACCACTTTCCCTCTTGAAAAAAGTCCAATTCATTTTACCTTATAATACTTTTAGTCTGACTCAGAAACTCTGTTAGCAGAGCCTTGGAAATCAGGAGAATAAATGCCAGTAATTTAGAATGTTAAATATAGTTATCATATATGTAATGATTGCCAAAAAAAAGCTGACTAAATATATGAATATTATTAAAACTGGCCTCGAGATATATTCTCTCAATCAAACATGGATTATTTAGAGTAATAATACAGAGCTATACAATCTTTTTTTTCAATCTTGACAATGTTCGAAAGCGTTTACACGGATTTGTGGGTGACGAATTATTTTCCAACATAAAACGCTTTACCCACAGACGAACCTGTGCTTGTCTCCATCTATTCTAGCGCTATTTTATTTGCAGGCATATTGGATAGTTACTTTCCTTAGCTTCACCAGTCAAAACATCCACAGCTTGGACTCGCTATGTCCACGTACACAGAGTCGATTCGTTCTCATTCCATTCGTAACTCTTTGGCAAGAAGGTAGTTCCACGCAGATAGTTTTTTTTCCAAAAACTGTTACTTTCTGAAACAAAGTCGCGAAATTATGTTTTCTCAATCATTACCATCTTAATCGCTTTAAATATAGTGACAACTTTTATTGTTATACATATCGTCGTAATATGCATTTAATTCTGTAACGCCTTATTTTGAGTGGCTTTTGGTCCTTTATATTCGGTTAGAAATAGTATACAACAGCAAGTGTTTTGATGTTTTTCATGTTACTTAATCATAATATTGTATTCAAAAAGTTTTATCGATATCTTACAATCAGTTAATATCATTTCCGGTTATGTTATCCTGACGTTCTATCAGTCTTCGGACTCATAATCGTTTCAGAGCAGATGTTTCTGATTTATCCAACTTATGTAAACCGGAATAAATCATCTTTATGAATCATTACATTTCTCAAAGACTTATCACTATTTGTTTTTGGTCTTTTTTTTCTTTCAGACGTCCAGTTTTAATATTTGTATATTTTTCTTTTCAGTTTTGCATTTTCTCAATTACAAAGTTAGACAGACTGGATCAATCTGATATCACAAAATCAATGGCAAAGTGGCAAATATTACATTTGTATGAATTTCTTATCGCCAGTGCTGTACATAATTGTATGAAAAGTGTGTGGGGGATCATAATTTGTCCGAATTGCAGTAGTCCGTTTAAACTAATTGCAGATGTTATCACATAGGAATTTGTTGTTCGTCAAAGTTCAAGACAGGTGTCGTCTGTTTATTTGATTAAAGGCGGCTCGATAGAATTGTTTTGACCTACATTTATATATATATTTTTAAATATGCTTGCATATATTATTTATATATTTTCTCTATGTGTTTTCTCCAGAAAAAAAGAACAGGGAATCAGAATGAGGTGTTGGAAGCTACTGAAAAGGGTTACATATATATATATATATATATATATATATATATATATATATATATATATATATATGTGTGTGTGTGTCTGTGTGTGTGTGTGTGTGTGTGTGTCTGTGTGTGTGTGTATATATATATATATATATATATATATATATATATATATATATATATATATATACACACACACTCCCCAATAGCCAAATGACAAAACACACCCACAGCAATATACACGCTTACACATATCATACTCACTCACTCCCCTAAGAACCAAATAACACACACATACACACACACTTAACAGAGACACATCCCCTCTCCAGAAACCAATAAAACTGTCAAACTGACCAGGGGAATTCAGAACAGTATGGATCCATCCAGCTCTTATCTCAAATAACAACTTAAAAGAGGCTGTTTGACCAACACAAGGAATGTTAAAAGATTCATGTTAAAAAGATAAAAAATTAAAAAAACAAATGAAAACTCCAGACAAAAGTTCATTTTCTCCATCAAGACATTCATTTCTGTATTTCACTGCTACCAGCAAGCAGAAATGTTTTTTCTTCTGATGATGGCCATGTTGGCCGAAACTAGTCGAGGCATCTAAATGAAATAATAATAATGAAAACGAAAGAATATTAATCTACAACCCAGTGTGTCTGAAGATTTTAATTTTTTAATATTTTTTATTGTTCAATATATATATATATATATATATATATATATATATATATATATATATATGACGACTATCTCATAAAATATTCGCTGGAGACATTGTTGAAAAATAGAAGCTATATAAAATAACATTATTGAGTGTATAATCTGTCGGCCTGTAGAGCATTGAATTTAGGCCAATGGAGTTTTTATTTTTTTTGATTTAGCAGGTGGTAATAGAGCAACGTCTGTTTTACCAACACAGCTGAGGTGGACACGTAAGGTCTTCTCCTGAGCACAAACCTGAAAAGAATGTTTAAGATATATCGACAGTTGTCCATGCAGCACATCTTCTCTTTCCATGATACCAAAGTTGGGAAGACAAGAACTAATACCACTTGGAAACTGAGTACTCGCAGAACTTGAGGGAAAATGTTTGGGGCAACTACAGACAGTTTTTGTGACAAAGGCTTCAGAATTTATCTCAATCCTTCACATCTTAGGGATTTCCAATTATTGGATGTGGCCTCAAGGCAGGGTATTTGGATCATAGTTTTCATTCGCTTAGATCTCCTATCCTCTCCTGCTAACAAGTTTCATCGTCCCCATTTAAGCATTATCTCTCAAATTATAGCATGTGTTGTATTGTTATCATTTTAAAAGTTGTTTGTTCCATAACGTCCGAAAATGTCCGAAAATGTCCGAATGTCTCGTATTTTAGAAAGAGAAATGTATTTTGGGTGAATGCGTTAAAAGTAATGATTGCATATCATTTAAATGTAAATATCCCATCTTCCAAAATCTAAACACCTGATCATCTGAAATGTGTTTAAAATATATCCATTAAATGTTTCCTATTATATAAAAGAAAAGGTTTGAAAAGTATTTCTTAATCTCCGTAACGTAATCTGAGTCGTTTTTATTGCTACGTTGTGAACAAGACTGTCCTTTCAGGTGCCTGAGAAGCGAAATTTTAGTTTGGGAACAGGATCTAATGGTGAAATGATTTGCTGAAGAACTTACCTAAAAAAATGGTACACAGTTTGACAGGAAGTTTCACATTTCTTACACTGGTTGCTAACCAAATCTAGAGTGTCACATCTGATTTACTATTTAACCTATAGCTAGGGCGAAAGAGATGCATCTATACTTTTCAAAACGTATTTGTACAGAAGTGAACGTATGAAACTTGTTCAAGATACGAACTCAGACCGCCTATATTTCTTTTAGTGCTGGCATATATATATATATATATATATATATGTGTGTGTGTGTGTGTGTGCGCGCGCGCGCGCTCGGAGGTGTGTGTATGTGCGCATGCGCGCGTTTACTTTGCCACTAAGCCGTCTTTTATATAGGTTTCATTGAAGACGACTAGCAAGACACTATACAATCGTATAATGGATTTCTTTTAATGGCATTGAGTGGGAAAAACCTGTTCAAGCGATAGTTGGATCGGGACGCTTTTCGTTAATCTTTTAGCCATTATCAAGGATGTTTTTCTTTTGTTTATCTGAATATGTAGGATTTCTTTTATAGGAATAGAGATGTCTTAATTCCTGAACACAGTCTGCAGACTGTGGCCAACTCCATGATTGATATTATGGATAGTTGACTACTTTTTTGTTATATAAACCGAAATTTATTAAAACCAAAATGTTATTGTTAATACGACTGTCAAATGTGTGATACTACTATTTAAAATTGTTATATCTAAATTTTTATATATGCCAATTATAATTTGAAATACTTTTCATTTTGGCGGAATAATTTCTGTATATTAGAATTTAAAATATGAAGAAAGTACGCACTGTTTATATCATTTTATTTAGTATTTTTAATACTTTCTTTCGTAATTTTATTTAGTATTTTTTCGTATTTTATTTAGTATTTTCCTTAGCATTTTCTTTAGATTTTTAGTATTTTATTTAGTATTTTATTTAGCATTTTATTTAGTATTTAATTTAGCATTTTATTTAGTATTTTATTTAGCATTTTATTTAGTATTTTATTTATATTTTATTTAGCATTTTATCTACTATTTTATTTAGTATTTTATTTAGCATTTTATTTAGCATTTTATTTAGTATTTTATTTTGTATTTTATTTAGACTTTTATTTAGCATTTTATTAATTATTTTATTTAGCATTTTTGTATTTTACTTAGTATTTTATTTAGTACTTTCTTTCATATATTATTTTGTATTTTATTGAGCATTTTATTTACTATTTTTAGTATTTTATTTAGTATGTCATTTAGTACATTTTTCGTATTTTATTTAGTATTTTCTCTAGCATTTTCTTTCGTATTTTATTTAGCATTTTATTTTGTATTTGCTGATTTTAACTGACTTCAGTAATAGTCAAGATTCAAAGTCCATTTTGTTCGATTTCCAACATAACATCATGTTGATGTGACATCGAATACATTCAGAAATTAAAAGTAACTACCATATCGTCTTAAACTTAAGACGTAAGGTCATCACGGAATTGTCTCTTATTCTTGAAAGTCTCTGAAATATGAAATAAACTTACCTGAAAATTTAAACAGGTTCTTTAATTCTAATATATTCATTCCAAATATTTGTACATTAACTTTTTCAATATATAAAAGCGTACATCTGGAAATGAGATTGAATAATGCTTGAAAAATAATCAGTATATCGTTACGAATGCCCAAGAAAGAAAAACAGTCACATTTTGTTCATAAAAATAGACTTTCTCCGCGAGCCGGGCAATGATGCTTTCTCAGACACAACTGAATAGTTGTGTCATGTTGTTCCTATTCGATTTGCCATTACATTCCCGATGGCAGCCTAATGTTGGGGGCCTTCTGGTTGGTTACCCTCTTGCTGGTTACCCTGACGAATTAGCCCCAAATGAACGCGGTCGCCACAGAGTTTCCGATGAAATAACCATAAAAACAGTTTGATAATTACCCTTCCATCATGTGGGTCATGTTGGCGACAGCGGAGTCCTTTTAGAAATCGAGCAACTCCCCTTGGGGTACCATTAGATCCACTGTCTGACCACGGTTTCCACAAAATCGATGCAGGCAATGTCGTTGCTGACTCATTTTAATGGCTATATCAACAACACTGATGTATCCACTAATGCATTGAAATTGCCATATTGCATTCCAGTTCCCATTTTTTTAAATGTCCCTTCATTAAATCTTAAATGAATTCAGACATTGTTTAGGAAATTAGATCAAAATTTTATAAAAAATACATTTTTTAAATTTCTCGCAAAATTAACGTTATGTGGACAGAATCTAAGATAATTAATGGCTTGAAAATCATCCCTAGTTTCGCGCTTTTTTGAAAATTTTATTTCGTCAGGCAAATAAAATCATAGTAGCAATTTAAATATTGTTTCAAGGATTTTCAGAGGTATAATTTAGATATTTAATAGAAATTAATTTCATATAAGTGTTAACTTTGAATATAGATATAAAGGGACAGAAGCTATTAGTAACATAGATGTGAACAGATAACAGAGATAGAAATAAGCCCACTAAGATAGATAGATAGATAGAGAGAGAGAGAGAGAGAGAGAAATAATCAATCCGAAGCAAAACAACGAGCCGAAACTTGAAGGGGGAATTTATTCTATCACCTACAATGAATGCCAGAAAAAAACTATTGGAGAAACCTCAATAATTTTAAATAAAAGATTATATAGACACAAAAGAGACATTTTAAAAGCAACATATTAAACGCATTATTTGCTTACCAGAGCTAGACTGATCGCTGTTTTGACATAAAAGATGATACACGAGTTGATGTGTGGTGGGTGGATAGATCCCTAAGACATAGGTGTTTGGAGGCTGCTTTAATCGCTAGATCATCCACAGTAAATGTGCGTCCATGTTCTTGCGGCGTTTCGCCATTCTTGACAAAATTTTCTGTTGTCGTCGTGTCTGATATTTGATAACAAAGACAATGATGATGGAAGCAAAAGGAAAAAGAATATATGCGAAATTGGTTAAATTATATACCCAAAACAGATTTTTTAAAATATTCTAAATTTCAAATTTTCACAATATCTTGTTAGTGCGCCTGCGTAATCGCATCAGCATAAATAAACCTCGTCTGATTAATTCCTAAGGGACGAAACGCGCCAAATGAAAACTTTTTACACATTATCTTTCCTCCATAAATGGTCTTGATATATAAAATTTATATAGCGTTACCCACCCTCACAAATATATATATATATATATATATATATATATATATATATATATATATATATATATATATATATATATATATCGTGTATATTATGCCAAGAAATGCTTATTAAGACATGCCTCATTGAATAATTTAGACTAGTTTCGTCTACTTTTTAACACTAGGATCCTCTCGTATTCACGGACAAGATTTTTGTATCATTATTAAAGAGAGAAATATTAACATGATGATACATATTCATTTATTTCAAGTACTTTCCACATTACCACAGTGTCATCATCAGGGTGTTGTTTTTTCCTAAGACAAAATTGTGGTGTTCCTCTGAAAGTTAAATTATTTAACTGTGAAGTGAGGAACGCTAAGGTTAAGTACGTGTCAGTTTATGTATACGCCAGCGCATTTAACTGCCCGTTGAAATTTATAAAAATTTTCTCTTAAAAGAATTTTTCAGAAAAATAAGTTCATCATGTCCAGTAGTTGTTATCGCTCTTTCCAGTATCAAAGAACTGGAGTAGAGATGCAAAGTGGAGTCTGATAGCCACAAAACTGAATTCCAACCATGCACAAAGCAACGGGAAACCATTCCACTATCTTAAAAAATGCATAGCAATTCACAAATAATAAAGACAAGGAACTAAGGCGAGTCATAAATCATAATGCCCTGAAGGAATATGACATTAAAATAAATAAAGTGTGTGTGTGTGTGTGTGTGTGTGTGTGTGTGTGTGTGGTTATGTGTGTGTGTGTTTCATAGGCACGTATTAGAATACGTTATCTTAATTTTCACTAATTCAAAATCATAAAGGCTTTCGGACTTGAGCTACAGATGAACTAGGCCAGTACGCTAAAACATTCAGTTACGATACTTTCATTAAATGACAACGATTGATGTCTAACATTTTCTTCTAGCCAATTTCACACAAAATATTATCTCAATCTATGTATGAAATCATCTCCCCAAGCCGATACTATCAATATATGCACTCCAGGACAACTTTCCTATGGCGATTTTCTAACCTGGTTGAAATAGGTGGAATGCTAGGGATCTAAACTCTTGGATATGTTTCTGTTAGATAAACCACAGTGGTACTTTGTAATCGGTAAAATGGAGTCGCGACTGTATCCGAGATCATCAAATGAATTCAAACGATCCTTTCCTTAGTACGTGCTTTGCCTGTGGTATATACAGTTTTTGATTAAGAGTTTTCCTTCTCCTAGACCAGACCGGTTGCCACCCAAGCTTATAGAACCGAGTCTGTCTTGCTATTTACCCGTTGCTCCTAGATGGATTCAGACCATTCCCGTGTATCTCTATCTATAAAAGGCAGGATGTGTGTGTATGTGTGTGTGTGTGTAATGAATGCACGGCCGCATTTTTCGACGGATTTGCACCAAAATTTACATGAACATGCTCCAAGTTAGCGGAAGGCCAAGACCGACTTTGCATTTCCCAACTCCCATTGATAGTGGAAATAATCTATTTTTTCATGCTTCTACGGCAGTTTCATGTAGTTTACGGCCATTTTATACTGGCCACAATGAGAGCCAATAGCTGGCTGCCACGAATAGGCAGGAAGATTCTATTGGCCAGCGTGAGAGCCAACAGCTGATTGACACGAATGGTAACTAGAATGCTAGCATGCAAAAAAATTGATAGCTGCATTCTTCACAAGTGGGAAAAATTTAAAACCGCATGGCACTTTACTCCAATTGGCTCATTCGCTTGCTTAAACTCAACATTGATTCTGATTCCACAGAACTGGCTTCGGTGTGAAAAAGTATTTGTTGTTAACATTCTTTTTTCATTCGGTTTTTCCAGTTACGAGTCCTTTTTTAAAGTTGATCGTTTTGTGTTCATTTTGTTTAGTTCTTTTTTCGTAACAGATTTAATGTTTAGTATAGAGCTTCGAAAAAATTCGCAGTGTGAGAGAAGTAAGGCATGTAGCAACATCAGCACGGCAAAGTGCACTCCGTTAAAAGCAAGGAAGGGCAAAAATATTTTAAGTCAAGTGATAGCGATTGCTGTATGAGTCGTACGAGCACGGGCAACGCCGGGCCATGCTGCTAGTAAGTAAATATAATGGCCGGAATTCGAACTCGACTTTCCGATTCTTCAATCCGAGACGAACCCATTGCTCTGGCATGCTGCCTCTAATAATACAAAATAAGTATTGTAATTCGGAAAATGATAGAAAAGAAAGAGCATTTGTAATTTTGAATATGTATCTAAATTATTGTACCGTAATTCTGATCATTAATTAACTAAATATATATGGTAGCCATGTTAATAGCACTGATGTTTCCCACTAAGAGAAATATATGCCTGATAATAGGGGATATTTACTGACGTAGAAGGATGATGACAGAAACGATGACAGTCGGAATAATGTTAAAGCTTATCTTCTCATTTACATAAAAGAACTAGTAGAAAAATCATGTTCTTCGAAGTCCAACGGCTGCAACTTAAAGAGATTAAATACTTTGTGGAGATAATACGAAAGAAGGATTAATTTAACAATAACATTTTTTAACTTAATATATATAATGATTTCATACGATTCTGCGTAAGAGAAATTATTTTAAAATTTCTATTTGTTAGATAACATTTTATTTGACGACATGTGTAGCTAACGTGTGTAAAGTGAATAGAGTCAAATTCCATTAAATTTAATCTTCAATAATCAAGGAAAGATGGCATTTTGTTGAACACCAGAAACTATAGGCCGGCCGGGCGGATGGATCTTTAGGGATGCTGTTAGTTTATGCATCTTATGTGAGTCGTTGTTGATGCCCTCTATAGAGAGGTTGGTGTTTGTGTCTTTCATTATTTTAGGGAGTTTGCGTACTTTGGGGAGGGTGTAGAATGTGTCGGGTCTGGGACAATTCGGGATCAAGGCATTGATTTGTGCCTCGGTGTTGTAGATGGCTGATGAGAGAGAGGTGTTCAGACTTAATACCATCAACATTGAGTTCACACCAGCCAAAAAATAAATAAATAAATAAATAAAACACCGTTGGTTAGTCTTCCACTTTTCTCTGTTTATTCTCGTACCTCTGATGAAGGACACAGGGGTGCCCGAAAATTCCGGACTAATAACATTAATCTCCGTGTTTCATTTCTGTCTTGTGGTTAATAATTAATATATAATAAATTCTTTTCGCACTAATCACATTGGTACCTTTTCATTTTCCTTGTTTTATTAACCAGCCTATCTATTATATATATATATATATATATATATATATATATATATATATATATATATATATATATATTAGCAGCATGGCCCAGTGTTGGCCGTGCTTGATTCAAAAATCGCTATCACTTGACTTAAAATATTTTTGCCCTTCCTTGTCTTTAAAGGAGTGCCCTTTGCTGTGCTGATGTTGCTACATGCCTTACTTCTTGCCTATCTCACACTGCGAATTTTTTCGAAGCTCTATACTAAACATTAAATTTGTTACGAAAAAAGAACTAAACAAAATGAACACAAAACGATCAGATTTAAAAAAGGACTCGTAACTGGAAAAACCGAATGAAAAAAGAATGTTAACAACAAATACTTTTTCACACCCAACCCAGTTCTGAGGAATCAGAATCATTGTTGAGTTTAAGCAAGCGAATGAGCCAAGTGCCATGCGGTTTTAAATTTTTCCCACTTGTGACGAATGCAGCTATCGATTTTTTTTGCATGCTAGCATTCTAGTTAACATTCGTGTCAGTCAGCTGTTGGCTCTCACGCTGGCCAATAGAATCTTCCTGCCTATTAGTGGCAGCCAGCTATAGGCTCTCACTCTGGCCAGTACAAAATGGCAGTAAACTACATGAAACTGCCGTAGAAGCATGAAAAAATCGATTATTTCCACTATCGATGGAAGTTGAGAAATGCAATGTCGGTCTTGGCCTTTCTGCTAACTTGGAGCCTGTGCATGTAAATTTTTGTGAAAATCCGTCGAAAATTTCGGCCGTGAATTCGTTACACACACACACACACACACACACACACATCCTGCCTTATATATATATATATATATATATATATATGTGTGTGTGTGTGTATGTGTGTATGTTTGTGTGTTTCATTAAAAACGACAGACAAGGTACTACAGTTAAGCTTTTTATTTATTTGTGTGTGTGTGTGTGTGTGTGTGTGTCTGTGTGTGTGTGTGTGTGTTAGCACAAGAGCTTTCTTTTTTGGACACAGAGTGTGTAGAAACTGTTCAAATGTTTTATATTTCCTAGCGCTTTCGGCTACACATTTAGCCATTATCAAGGATGAGATTATTTTTCAGTTTAATTGAGTGTGTTCGTTGTGTGCATGCTTTTAGTGTGTTATAGAGGTGTTTTATTTTCCGAACAATACCCCAATCGACCCGAATAAAAAAATCAAATTAGTTATCTACTATGAAAAATATAAGAAAATTAACCTTATCCTCAAAATCAACAACACACCAGCTAAGTCAAAATTACAACGAACGAACATTATTTATGAGTTCAAAAGCCCCTTCCTGACCAAACCGATCTCATAAATAATTACATCGGTCATACTACTACATGCCTATCCACACGCCTTACCATACACCTATCTGACCAGGGCTTCATTAGAACCCGTTGAAACAAACACACAAACCTACCAGATTCCACTGGAAACATACTTGTAGAAAACACAAACATAATAACCTCATCCACTTGTAAAAAAAGATTTAAAATAATAGAAGCCCTAATAATAAAAAAGAAAATGCCAACTCTTAATACTATTAACTATGAACAAGGCCACAATGTTCTAACCGTGTTCGGAAAATAAAACATCACTATAACACACTAAAAGCATACACATAACGCACACACTCAAATAAACTGAAAAATAAAATCATCCTTGATTTACGTATTTTGGACAACACTTATCCATCGCACCCTGCGTGTATATGTGTGTGTGTGTGGGTATGCCACGATTTAGATATAAATAAAATATATATGTAAGAACTATATAAATAAAATATGTTTTCCTTTTGTCTTTTATTGATGCACACAAATACACACACTCACGTATGTATGTATATATTTAAACATATACTTGTAAACATAGACGCAAACACGTATATATCTACACTTGCTCTATATTTCACGACGGAAGATGGATAGAAATGTTGTTGATTAATTCATATTATGATTAAACAACAGTTTATCTTATTCGTACCCTATGAACTTCTGAAATTTAAGCATCAGTTCTATAAACGCTGCATTGTTAGTTTGTCTATTACTGCCTTCCAATTCCACCTCCTCCAAGAACTGAAGTATCATCGTTCACTAGACTGTGTAACTCTTGTTTGCCTCCGCATCTCTTAGTCGCGAAGTGGGAAAATGGTTTCTTAAAAGCGCAGCAGACAGAATCACTCATGAAAGCTATTGATTCTGCTTCGATTGCGATTGCTTTATGGAATCGGCTTTGAGATTTTGGTCAGAGTTCTGCCTCCGAGGAAATAATCCGTGTTGCAAATGGCGCACGCAGTTAAAACTGTCTGCAGAGTATCGGAAGAAAAAAAAATCTGTTTTTCATCTTAGAAACTGAATCTAATTCTATCAAATAAATCTCAGTTAATATCAGCAGGAAACCTTCGAAGATGTGTCTGTTTTTATATTGTATATTAATTAATAGGAGGCCATCATCAGTCAGGATGTCATTCATAGATGTTCAATAACATAATTTCGAATAACTTTTATGGCCTTTACAAAATTAGGCTGAAATAATTCATTCTATTTTAGAAATAGAATTAATTGCATAGTTTTGCAAATTATAATTAGATGTTTAAGAAATATTTATATAGTTTAAGAAATATTTATATCGTCTTTATGAAATATTCGTAATGTCTATCGTATTTTGAGCGCATGTATACAACATATTTCAACGTGGAAATATGCAAATTCCACGTCAATAGAGCTGCAATTTAAAATATAATTCTTAAGTAACTATGTCTCAAGAAAGGACAAACTTATAAATATTAACTGTTACTTACACTCTTTTTCCTTGGGTGGTTTAATATGAAACAAATATGAAAACGCAGGCAAAACTTTGGCATATCTGCACTCCTCGCCATCAGCCATACTTGTATACACGTGACAAGTATTTACAGTATAATAATATATTCAATCAAAAGAAATTTTCGTTTTGGAGAACCAACTACAATGACAAATTTATCAGCCTTACATTTAAACATTTATGGCAATTGAAAATAAATTTAGAGTACACTAACATACTTTAGTTTTTTTTCTCGGTAATGATAGTCTATACTGTTTAATAAAGAATACATTCGTTACCACTGATAATAGAGTTATCGAAAGATTACAAAACTCACATAATTTTATGGATGTTCCAGCTGGGGAATAAGGCTATAGTGACATCTAGAAAAATAAGTAGTATTTAGGATAAAGGTCATTATTGACTGGCAAATACGAACTTTGTTTGCGAAGTTCCGCTCTGGGAAGAGGAAGCCATACCGGCGACTAAATCGAAATTAGACGACAGGGCTGTAGAGTCATTTGTAGAAATCAATCTAAGGAAGTACGCGGATGTTAGCAAAGATGTATATCACATCACAATCTATATGCCGACACTTCAAAAAGCTAGAGGAAGTCAGACAACTGGTATATGATTTCCACACGCTATTAGCGAAACAGACAAAGCGGGTCGTTCATCCATTCCGACAAGTGCCCTTTCTCAACATTATGCGTCCGTTAAATATATTATAACGGGAACTGAAAAATGATTTACATACATCAACGTTCAACGCAAAGGATAAATCATCACAACCGAGCCAAATGCTGAACACACTGGAAGAAAGTTAGCATCTGTCTATATTTCAGAGATGAGCTATTTAACTATATAAAATATTTAGATTGTCCAGACTGTTGTCCTCATCTTTTTGTCATTGTCACGATGTTTCAGTCGTTGTACGCTCCAGTCTTCTTCAGGTGATCTACATTGGAATTTCGAATCGAACCCGTTATTTTATGTACTGGGGCAAATTGTTCTAGTTCCATATGTCATACCTTTTCTGAATATCTTAGTTTCACTTATTTCCTTTTAGTAACTCCACTCACCAAGTTTTTTTTTTACCTCTTCGGTGGCCTGGTAGTGAAATAACAACTCTTTGGTGCGAGTCACTGGATTACTTCAAGCAACGCTTTTAGCGACTGGGTCATGTGTCAATAAAGATGAGGTCAACAGTCCAAACAATGTAAATAGTGTAACGGTTACGTTGTGCATTTAGTGGCACTTTCGGGGCATCATTCATTTAGAGTTCCTAAAACGCATTGATACATCTAGCATTTACAAGGTGTCCATAATTTATGGCCGAAAACATACTGCTCTCATAAAAAGGACATTTTTGTTTCTTCCATGAAGACGCAGGGTCAAAAGCCTGCAAAAACAAGACAGGGTGAAATTTTCGGCCTCAGTTAGACTGTGTCCACCTTAGCTGAACTTGCATTAAACGTTTATTACACTTTTCGATCTCAGCAAAACGCTTGGATGGGGAAAATTCTCTTTAATAAAAACCAGGTACGCCGCACGTTTTTTTCACATCAAAAATTGCGGTTTTTACTCAAAATGTATCGAAAAGTCTCTTGATAACTGGAAGAGGTCATGGCAAATAATGGTGAATATATAACTTGATGAAGAAAACGACAATTATTTATATTTCAACCTTTATTAAGTTTAGGGAAAATTAGTATTTGAAAATAATTATAACAAAAATCCTATAAACAGTACAGAGAATGCGATGAGTAAATTGTCGATATATTATAATTTCACGTATGTGCGTACTTTTTTATTGTTTTTTTTTTGTTTTCGTTTTTGTCGCCTGTCGAGTAAATGGGTCACTTGAGCAATGAGAAAAAAGATCCCCATGTCGCAATTCACTCAGTCAAAAGTTTTGAAACGGCATGCTCTACTGTTTGCCATTCGCGCCTGATACAAGACTTCAATAAGTGTTTGAATGTCAACCTGAGGACAGTGTGAATGATTCAGAAAGAGTTGGATGAATCTAATGGTGAGTACGAAGATGATCACTAGTTATGTCGAAGTTATGTTTCCATTCATTTTCCCACAGGGCCTCAGACTCAACACAGATGCATACTTCAAGTACCATGAGGTGGTACTACCTTGGGTCAAGAGGATGGCTGCTGGAAGACCCTATGTTGGGCAACAGGACTTTTCACCATGCTGCACAAGCAAGAGAACTCAGTCACTGCTGTCAGAATTTCTGTGACCACATCACCATTTTCTTCTTGGCCACCTAACTCCCCAGACTGCAACCCACTGAGTATTATGCGTGGGGTGCAGATGAGCGAGAAACGAACAAAACTAGATAACTAGATAATGAAGAGATTGAGATAGATAGATAGATAGATAGATAGATAGATAGATAGATAGATAGATAGATAGATAGATAGATAGATTGATAGATAGATAGATATAAGTAATAGTAATTTAGACGACAATTCATATATCACAGTCTGTATAACCAGACAACAGAAGAATGCTGCAGACACCATAGACTAAATATATGATCAACGACGAAATGTTAATGAAAATGGAAACAAAATTGACAGTTATACTTAACATCAGGAAGAGACAGTTACCATTTTACGGCACATACTGAGGAATGAGGATTTGGAAAATCTGATACTCACAGGACAGATTGAAGGCAATGCATAATTTAAATAATGAGCTTCAGTAAATAGATGACGGAACAGACTTTAGGTGAAATAAAGAAAGGACAATATTTATTACAAAGAATTAAAAGGACAGGAAATTGTGGAGAGTCATGATCGCCTACATCCTGAGGGGACACAGCACATAAGGAAGTATGATATTCATTAACGTTTTATTATTATTGGTCATGAGTATGATGACCTAAAACTATATTTGATAAAGGAGTATTGATTAAGGGAATTATTAAGGGTACACTGAACAATTGTTATATACAAGGGTACACTGAATAAGGGTAATAAGTGTGCACTGAACAATTGTTATATATCTTTGGTTAAGATCTGGAACTCCTTTGCCATGTCACCGAGGTTAAGGTTCTTACTCACCCAACAGAGTTCTTCCTTTGCAGTGGGTTAGGATAGCGTTCTATGATTAGAAGAGTTGTAGCTGAAGGCTCTGGCACACAAGTCGATGTCTGACCAATATTGTTTTGGGTCACCGCGGGGAAGCGGTATCCGCATTAGCCACGGGCAAAACCATCACTGTTGACGAGAAAGGAATATTTCACAAGGTTATTAATGAAAAATAGAAATATATGCATTGATCTCTATCTGATTATATAGGTAGATAGATACAAATAAACAGGGACAGATAGATAGATAGAATAATGAAGAGACAGATATATATATATATATATATATATATATATATATATATATATATATATATATATATATATGGACAAAGTCCGACAATTCTTTTTATATTTATACGTTCTTTTTATAGATACAAATATTTAAGTATAATAAAGTTAAGTTTAAGTTTATAATAAACAGTATTAACAGCATTTTCCGGCCTCAATGTAAATTAAAAATAATTATTGGACTTTGTCCATTTCATAATGTGTGATGTCGTTTGTTTACATTTGGATACGCATTGAGCACATGTGAATGTATGAAAAAAACATGGAGAATTGTGTTTAAAAACAGTAAAATCGATCTTGCTAACCGAACGCTCCTCTGTGGCCCAATCGGTTAAGCCACGTCAGGCTATATGACGGTTCCGTATAGGATACAGGTTCGATTCCTGTCGGAGGACGCATATTTTTCGGACATTCAGACCGGTAAATATTGTTAATACTGTTCATTATAAACACAGCATTTACTTAAATATTTGTATTTATAAAAAAGAACATATAGACATAAAAATGTCTTTAATATATATATATATATATATATATATATATATATATATATATATATATATATATATATATATATGGTCTCAGAACCGCCCATGACATGTTGATGAAGTGTCTCTGTACTATTAATGTCTGAGGCATAAACCAGATGACGCCACAGATAAAAATTCAATGGATAAAGTCGGAGCAACATGCAGGCCCTGAAACCGGTCCTGCCCTACCTAATTATCTTTAATTCTCAGCCAGTTCAATGTGACGGAACCCGTCATATATGAACGACATGCGTTTTCGTATTAGCAGGAATACATCCTCTAACAGCTCTGGTTTGGTTTTCAATGGGTTATTTGATGCCAACAACATTTTTAGGATAGGTTTGTATGGACAGAATATGTATTCTTTAAAATGTATTGCTGGTGTTTTTTTTTTCAAATGTATTGTTAATAATATTTATTTTTTTTAATATTTTGCTGTTCATATTTTTTAAACGTATTGCTGGTAAAATTTTTTAAATATATTGCAGATATTTGCTTTTAAATAATTCATTGCTGGTAATAATTTTTCCCCAAAATATATAGCTGATAATATTTTTAAATGTATTCCTGCTAATTTTTTAATACAATGCTGGTATATTATTTTCGAAAATGAATTACTGATAATATTTTTTTTTCCAAAAATGTATTTCTGGTATTTTTACTAAAAAGTACATTTTTATACTTTCATAATATGTTGACCCAAGTTTCAGGGTTAACTATTTGCCCATAGCCGGGACCCAAATAGGTGCTACCACCCCAGGTCAAGGTGGACCTAGGAACAACAGCAATTATGAGGTTGTTCCAGGCTGCTCAAAGCTCCTGATCAGAGGCCTTGATATCGGATGTAGTTTATAGACATACCCAGGACCACTAGCCGGCCAGGAAGTGTGTTCAAAATAAAGTTCCTTTAGACAGCTCCTGTAATACGTGCTAGGAGAACATATTGACCTACCAGACAGTGACATATAATTCCAGTCTACGCATTAATCGTAAACATGCTGGTGTCTAGTTTGTATTGTACCATGGGAATTCCGCCCTCAAATGGTGGTTGTGTAAATTTGTTATTCCATCTCTTCCAAATGTTGCTTCATCTGTAATCTAGACTGAAGACACAAACAATGGAACGGCAGTTTGTGCAATAAAACATTGGCAAAACTTCTCCCGGGGTAAGTGATCACAATGCGAAAGACCCTGCACGCATTGCAAATTATACGTACACAGGAGCTGCTCTTGAAGTACCATTCACGGGGTACTATGAGATATACGACATGTTACATCTACTTGTCGTGTGCTGATACTTGGATCGTCCCCGACAGCCTGTAGAATGTGTTCTTAATGGTCAGGCGTACGAGGTGATGCCTGTCTTCCTTGATACACAGTTTGTGGTGCTACAGATCCTATCTCAGCAACGCGACGATAAATAGGTTGGATGACTCATATGCCCTCGGTCTTGAAATGCAATCTGATACATTCTTGCAGCCTCGGGTCCATTACCATTCACGTGGCCATATGTAAGTCATATCTGCTTGCTCACGATATCAATATCCTGCCATCTTTAAACGACGCACTTTTCCGTTAACTCACTACTATTGACGTTACACGTTGAAGAGAGACTAGCGAGAAATGTACACGAATAACAATTGCAACCTCGTGTAAATGGTAACACAGTACTATCTACCGTAAACTTTCTTTAAATTGAATACATAAAAAAGGAAAGATCTGTGAACATATGTTTATATGGAACATTTGTTCTTGTTTTGGTGTGAGGATTCCACACCCCAAAATTGTAAAAATATTTTTAATACAGCCAATATATATATATATATATATATATCGTGGACTCTCCTGTCGTATTCGACGTATGAGGCTCAAGCAAGTAAAATTCCTAGAAATCGACAGTGCAGACAACAGCACATATGATTTTATTATATTGGTGAATGCTTTGTGAAAAACCAGCGACACTTTTGAAGGGTCGAATACAGAGACATGGTGCACTACGTGACACAAGGTCCCCAAGCAGTTTGGAATTCAGATTTTTCATTCCCCTAGACCAGTTGCATCCAAGTCCGCCGGGCGTGGGGACAAGAAGAGGATTAATAGTTTTCCGAAGGGTATTAGCATGTAAGCGAATGTAATGGATTCGACTGGAATTTGAACTCGACTCTCCGATTCCGCAATCCGAGTCGCTAGCCATTATTCCACCGTTTTTATATGCAAAGAAAGAAATTAAAAAGCGGGTTTAGATAGATAGATAGATAGATAGATAGATAGATAGATAGATAGATAGATAGATAGATAAGCATGAGATATATATTGATAATCCATTCCGGTATATGACCATATGGAGAAAATAGATAGTCATTTGGACAGATATAATTGTGTGCAGGTTTTTACGTATTGATGGATCGATCGTTAGCTAGATATATAAATTTAAAATTTAATAAATCGAATTGATTAAATCAACCCTATATACGTTTGCATTTTATTTCAATACAAAAATATAACCGGCCAAAAAATGTCCTGGGAATCAAGTTGTATTTCTGGTACAAATCTATGATTTTCAACGTAAACAACCAGAAAAAAACGTTAAGGAATAAATAGAGGGAAAAATAAAAATCCTGAAATGCCATTTGTCCAAAGATGAAAGAGTAAGTGAAGAGAAAAAATGGCATTACTTGCCATGAGATAAAAATATAAAAGTAAAGGACAAATGCTTTTAAGCCAACTCTTTTCTCTCAACAATGCGTATATATTTTTGCTTATTCGTTTACTGTATAAACCAACAGCATATGAACATTTTTTAAACTACATTACTATATTTAAAAGGATTTCAAACACAATTCATAATATTTTTATTAAATATACTCTAATGAGGTGACATTCTTTGAAGACTTAAAATCTCTGTCCATTTCAAGTATGGAGTATCAAAATTATTTTGTATTCAGATCACTTGTATTTTTTAAGCTTATTTGATATTCTACATATAGTCTCTTTCAATGGTTCTCGAATGCCTGACTATTCCTGGCCTCAAGTGCCCGTGTTCTATTCTTCTTTGCATTTGAAATCGTTATCATTAACCAGGGGTGGCTTATCTTTATTTCGAGAAACAAGTCACTAAACTTTAAACGCTTAAACAAATCTTGAATTGCAGATGCGAGATTGTTATATTTTTCACTTTCACTTCTCATCTTTTTGAAAAACTGCAGCGTGTTTAAAAGCCGGTTTTTATTAATACCTCAAAATTATCTATAACTTCAATATATTCAGTAACAATTATAACATCTGAAACAAAAGTTACAGCTAAATATTACTGATACGGATACGGTATATAACAATAAAAAATGACATTATGAATTCAGATAATCTTTAGATGTACACATGAATTAAGCTTGTGTAAAAAATGTTAATATATATTATACTTAGTGATAATAATAATAATAATAATAATAATCTCCGTTGTAGTTGGAGCCCTCGGATTGATTGGAAAGGGATTTCTGGAAGCCCATGCCTTCCTTAAAGAAATAACAAATTGTTCTCACGAGTACAGCGCACACCTTACGAAGGGCTTTGTCTATGTTATATATATATATTCAGTGGAAAATGCCATGATGTCATTTCTAACCTTAGATCCCTAGGCGGGATCCGGATAGAAATGAGTACACATCAGAAATCAAATAACAACAACACCAATACTACTACTACTACTACTACTACTACTACTACTACTAATAATAATAATAATTGTGTTTTAATTGGAGCTTTGGGTGTTATAAAGAAAGGGGCTCAACAACTAATTAGAAAATCATTGGTTGTGACCCAGCATGTGATTATAAAACAAATCAGCTCAAACGTTTCAAGGTAATAATAATAATAATAATAATAATAATAATAATAATAATAATAATAATAATTTTATTCAAATAAATAAGTTATCAATTCTCTCATAAATAGTATCATTGTTTCTTTAAATTAATCAATAAGTAAAATATTACTTATTTTTTCAATTCACATGGTTGTTTCACTTAATCTTATCATCCTAAAAATAGTAGACATTATTATTTTTTTATTTTCACCCCAATGATACGTTATCCTTCGTATAAATTCGAAACTTTATTAATCGAATGTTAACTTTCCTTTTTTTTCCATTAAAATGTTCTTGACAATTTAATTAAATGATTAGTAACGGTAGCAGCAACAATAATATTTTTTTTTATTTAACAAATAATCTGATTAACAAGAACAGTAGCAACAACAGTAAAAAAAATAAAATAATTAAAATAACCTTCTTTTTCTTTTAAATTATAATTATGTAATGTATTATTTAAGCTTAATACTTAAGAATAATAATGTCTTGTTTCGTTGAATAGCTTCTTTTTCCAATGTGCTTACTTAACCTCTTTTTTAATTTCAATCGCGTCTCTGTCTCTTGGCAACCCCCCTGACCTTAGGTCCCTGGCTGGGATCAGGAAAGATATGGGTATACACCAGAAATCAATGAAATAAAATAATAATAATAATAATAATAATAATAATAATAATAATAATAACAAAGAAGTCTTCAGGAAAATCGGAAAAGAAATATTTATACTCAAAATTAGATACAGTTGAAATTGGACACTAATAAGGAAAAGGTGCTTGGATAATTTCGTAATAATACAGCGTATCGAATGCAAAAGAAAAAGGGAGAGACAGCGAGCAACCTACCTGAAGAATGGATGATGGGACGGTTTGGAAAAATGGAGGAGGGGAAAACGTTGCTAAGAGCTAGAAGGGATAGGAGGTTGTGGAGATCCATGATCGCCCACGTCTGAAAGGAGTACGGTACATAAAAGAAGGAAGGCGTGTCTCTCATGGCTTCTGGTCTTGATGTGTTGAACATGTAATCATATCCATGTTTTGCCCCGGTGAATTAATGTTGGCCGCAGTAAACATCTCCATTCACCACTGCAGATTTTCTTGTCAGTTGCTGAACCTTAACTAGCTGGACAGACGCTCCAGGGGCTGACACGCCGCGCATTTGTTAATGAGCGAGAGTAGGGTGGGAGCACAATAGCTGAAGGTTTTATCAAAATATGTAACTATATTACGCACATTTGGCTGAGGTGCATGTGCCTTGTATACTCATATTAGTCTAGCTGTTATAATATTGTACTTTGTACATCAGTGCTATTCGATTGCGGGACTGCAAGCTCACTCAACAACAACACCACCAATAATAATAATAATAATAATAATAACTGCAAATTTTATGATGAATCTTAATTTATTGATTGAATAAGATCCTTGCAAGTTTCATGACTATAAAATCGTGGAAGTTCCTCTATTACGTCGCTTAATATTTGAGGTTAATATCTTTAACAAACTATCAATGTAACAATCAAAAATATGAATGCAGATCATTATTTAAAGAAGTAAGAGTGTACAAATGAAAAGATTAAAAACTGTTTTTTTCCAAAAAGATGTAAAACAGGTTTTCTATTGGACTAGACGGTCAACACATGTGAGTATTATCGCCTCCTCAATCTTTCTTTTTTCTTCATTTTTGGTTAATTTTTCTGTTCCTTTCTCTAAAATCAAACAACCTCTTTGATATATTTTTATTACGTCTATCTTATCAATAAAACAGGAATGTCCCTTTAATTATCTTACCTTTGTCTACCATTGCTCAAACATTATCTTAGCTGTGTCTCACATCGCTCGAATCTCATCTTTATCGCCCAACACTTGAATCTTAGCTTTGTCACCCATCGCTCAAGACAGCTTTTTCTATCGTCGCTGATTGGCTGACATCGCTCGAAACTTATCTTAGCTCGTCTCTCATTGCTCGAATCCAATTTTATTTTTTCCCTATAAACTCGAAACTTATCTTAGTATGCCTCCCATTGTTCGAATCTTAACGCTACCTCCCATTTTTCGAATCATATCTTAGCTTTAACTTCCATCGCTAGAATGTTACCTTTGTCTACCATGGCTCTACTCTTATTCTTAGCTTTGTCCCTGATCGCACCAGTCTTATCTTAGTTTTTTCATTCATCGCTCTAATCCTATTTTTGCTTTATCCCCCATCGCTTTAATCTTTGCTTTGTCTTCGATTGCTTGAATCTTAGCTTTGTCCTCCATCGCTTGAATCTTATCTTAGCTTTTGTCCCTCATCCCTTGAATCTTAGCTTTGTCCTCCATCGCTTGAATCTTAGCTTTGTCCCTCATCCCTTGAATCTTAGCTTTGTCCTCCATCGCTTGAATCTTAGCTTTTGTCCCTCATCCCTTGAATCTTAGCTTTGTCCTCCATCGCTTGAATCTTATCTTAGCTTTTGTCCCTCATTCCTTTGAATCTTAGCTTTGTCCTCCATCGCTTGAATCTTATCTTAGCTTTGTCCCTCATCCCTTGAATCTTAGCTTTGTCCTCCATCGCTTGAATCTTAGCTTTGTCCCTCATCACTTGAATCTTAGCTTTGTCCTCCATCGCTTGAATCTTAGCATTGTCCCTCATCCCTTGAATCTTAGCTTTGTCCTCCATCGCTTGAATCTTATCTTAGCTTTGTCCCTCATCCCTGGAATCTTAGCTTTGTCCTCCATCGCTTGAATCTTAGCTTTGTTCCTCATCCCTTGAATCTTAGCTTTGTCCTCCATCGCTTACATCTTAGCTTTGTCCCTCATCCTTGAATCTTAGCTTTGTCCTCCATCGCTTGAATTTTAGCTTTGTCCTTCATCCCTTGAATCCTAGCTTTGTTCGCCATCGCTTGAATCTTATCTTAGCTTTGTCCCTCATCCCTTGAATCTTAGCTTTGTCCTCCATCGCTTGAATCTTAGCTTTGTCCCTCATCCCTTGAAACTTAGCTTTGTCCTCCATCGCTTGAATCTTAGCTTTGTCCCTAATCCCTTGAATCTTAGCTTTGTCCTCCATCGCTTGAATCTTATCTTAGCTTTGTCCCTCATCCCTTGAATCTTAGCTTTGTCCTCCATCGCTTGAATCTTAGCTTTTTCCCTCATTCCTTGAATCTTAGCTTTGTCCTCCATCGCTTGAATCTTAGCTTTGTCTCTCATCCCTTGAATCTTAGCTTTGTCCTCCATCGCTTGAATCTTATCTTAGCTTTTGTCCCTCATCCCTTGAATCTTAGCTTAGTCCTCCATCGCTTGAATCTTATCTTAGCTTTGTCCCTCATCCCTTAAATCTTAGCTTTGTCCTCCATCGCTTGAATTTTATTTTAGCTTTGTCCTCTATTGCTTGTATCTTAACTTTGTCCTCCATCGTTTGACTCTTATCTTAGATTCGTCTCCTATCTGTCGAATCTTATCTTAACTCTATTTCCCATCGCACGTATCTTTCGAGATTTTTTTTTTCTGGTCGCAATGTAAGCAGTATGAATCATAAATAAAAATTTTCATCTAAAATAGCATCTGATATCCTTGCTTAACATCGTCAGCGCCTTTATCGGTGTAGCCACAAGGGAGGATCGGCGGAGATTGTAAAAACTCCGACCTAATCGCTTGTGATTACTTTCACACAATGCCCTTGAGATAGAAATGAATCCTTTTCTACTCACTATCCCCACTGGTCATGGCTTAAAAGAAGGGTGAGCTGAGATTGAGTGGCCAAAGGAAGGATAACTCTGTATACAAAAGCGTAGGAAATGGCCGATAACCTAATCTACTCTGCTTCCTTGAACACATCACAACACCCACATTATAATTAAAAAAGGTATCTGTGGGCAGCAGCCATAATCGTCTACGTACTGAAAGCGCATAGCATTTAATAACAAGAAAATGCAGTAGGAAATGTAATAGACTTTATGTTTCCTGAATTTCCGATATAATCGAAACAGAAATCCAAAGGAGAAATCTGCAATTTTATCGATCTTGATCTGATACCTCGGTTTTCGTCATTTTTACCTCCGTCGTAACATAGGTTTCATGTGCGTTTTCTTTAAATGTTTTCATGGTAATTATTTTGATGAGCGTTTCTCTTTGATATTTCACGAATTTAAGAGCTCTACTAGATTTGGCAGACAGGCTTATAATTTTCATAGAGGAATTGGTAGATGTAATCGTAAGTTCTATTCTAAGAGTTTTTCTCAAGTACTTCTTATCTGTGGATATCTCTTCTGCCTTCCTGTTTTGCTGTAATCTGCGGTCTTCAAAATTTGAAATGCAACGTCAACCTCCATCTTCTGTCTACTTGAAAGCTGGGCATTTATTGTCCTTCCATTCAGTAACTTTTTTCTCTGTTTCTTTTACTCTCAATAACCCTGTGCGTCTTCGTAGATTTGTCGCCCTACTTCGCGGAAAATTATTTATAAAACTTAATTTCCTCTACTTGACTAGTTGATAATACTTTCTGTATTGTTTTCTGTAATTTTGCTGTTGTCTGTTTAATGATCGCGATAACAATCATTAGGATTCTTCCTTTCCGATACTTAGTATTTATGCTATTATTTAGTTGTAATTAAAAGTATTAATTGATGAAAGTTGCATTTTAATGATTCTCTGCGATGTTCAAATCTTCTTCTCTGTAAAGCGTTGAGTAACGATTTAGCGTTGTGCACAAAGATTATCAAATGAAGATGTCATCATCGCCTTTGAGCGAGTAGAAAGTCCTTTTGCGAATGTATTCTGCTCAATATTTTCTTATGGTTTCTGAATAAATGTAAAATATGCAACATTTTTTTTCTTTTTTTTTCTTTTTGATTTATTGTTTTAACAAAATTTCGTAAAAGTAATGTCGTGATTATAGGACCAAAGCTTTGATGTCTACCCTCCGGAAAATCGTGAGTCATGCATCATCTCCTCATTTTATAAATAGAACAAGCGTACAAGAAATAATGATGTAAAAATTAGAGACGTTAATGAAATATGCAAATTTTAACAAAATTAAAAACGTTTTTAAAAAATCTTCGCTTTTCTTTTCTTTTTCTTTTTTTTTTCTTTTGTGGCCTTCTGAAACAGGAAAGAAAAATCATAGATAGGTTGATTAGAATTACATACATACATATACACATACATTCAAGGGAACATGCACATCTCTTAGAGATGTGCGATGGCGTAGCGGTTAACGATGCGGAAAGTGGAGTCGGCAAGCCGATTTCAAATTCGGGCGTAACCTGAAGTATTAACTAGATAAAAAAATGTTCTTTTGACACACATAATTACGTCCCGTCGCCCTCCAGCTTTGTATTAAATAGCAGTGTAGACAAGACTCTCCACAGTCTTACGGTCACAACACGTTAAATCATCGGTTCCCGTACGATCACCTAAGTGAAGCAACCTTAAGCCTAGTCAGTAACTAGATGGGTGACCGCTTTAAATACCAGGTGCTGTAAACATGAATTTGCGGGTGGTGTAAGTGATAACGGCTTGAAATTGTTAATCGGAGTTCCAGTTCCAGCTAGGTTCGATATATTCACTTACGCGCAAATACCCTTTGGAAAGTTACAAATCCACCGCTTCTCCCCCAGGAGGTTAAGAATTAATACTTGTATCTCTAAATTATTATTACCTAAAAAAACATCCTTACAATCTCAAATTGTTAAAGAAGGCAGTCTGAAGGGAGGTCGCGCGGAAGCCATAGGCCCGAGGATGTGATTTCATGTTGTTTTCGGTACATGAGAAAAGCCAACGGCGCTGGAAATGGCACTGTTTGTTTGTCCGAAAATTTCAATGTGACTTTCGGGTAATATTCCTTAAAGCCCTAGCTGTCACGGTCTTGGAGGTTTTTTCCTTTCCGAAGGATCCCTTAGGAATCGTCTAACCGTGTCCACATGACGGTCTAACTTCTCCGCAATGATATGAAGAGAGGTTCCTTTAAAATTCTCCTTGATGATGACAGACTTGTTTTTCATCGTTGAGGCCTTTTCCACGTCCTATTTTTCTTAAAGATAAGTGACGTTAATAACATGGTTCACCTAAAAACTGTCGAATCTGAAATAAAAAAAAGACGTTACACAGTATAATGAAAGCCTAACAAATGGTTTTACCATACTGCGCCAACAGTGTGTGTGTGTGTGCCTGCCTTTCTTTGTAGTAATAGTTATGGCTTCGTCTATGAGTTCAATCGATCTGTAGCGTACTATTTCTGATTTCGTGTACTGTCATATCGCCTTTGGAAAATACGATGAGAAAATGCATTAAAACTAGCAAATAATAATAATAATAAGAAGAAGAAGAAGAAGAAGAAAACTGAATAATGGGCACATTTAGAAATATGTAACGGTATATTTCTGACTGCTTCTGTTTGTCTCGTTTATTGAATAAAATCTTATGTTTCTTTCATGAATAATTTACCCAAATTTAATTAAAAATTCCATTTGAAGTGGAGAAATAACATTATGTCTTTGAAATTTTGAACAAAATTTGGCTAATAGAATTCTTTGAAGAATGGAAGCCACTTTTGCCGATGAATGAATTGTTTCGACATTCTTCAAGAAAATCAATCACATTATTTAGATTATGAGCGAGTTTAAGTATGCAAGTCAATAAGTCCACAATAGAACTGTTACAAATCCACTGATGTTGGGAAATCTTTGGTTATATATTGATATTTTATAAAAACTAAAATATCATGTAACATTTCATATTATATCTGTTTTATTAGATTAGATTTTCAGTATCATTTGATGTGTGAGATTCGGTGTGGATTGACAAACAAGAAAATAAACAAAGATGCTGATGCTGCGAGAAAAGATGCAGAATATTGGGAACAGAAGATACAAACAGAAAAATATCTAAAGTATCGAGTACAATGTCTATATTTCTGTATTATGTCCACTATTTACATTATTTGGACGATTATGTACTTATCAACCACGACCAAACATATATTTCAAATAATGCGAAACACAACATCGACCAAACAAATGTTTCAAATATTGAGAGACCCAACCTCGACCAAGCAAATGATTCAAATATTGGGAAACACAACCTCGACCAAAAAAATATTTCAAAGATTGCGAAACAACTTCGAGGAAACAAATAATTTGAATATTCGGAAACCCAACATCGACCGAACAAATGTTTCAAATATTGTGACACACAAACTCGGCCAAACAAATATTTCAAATAGTGAAAAAACCAACCTCGACCAAACAAATGTTTCAAATATTGGGAAATCAAACATCGACCAAACAAATATTTCAAATATTGGGATATTTGACATTCTCCAAATAATTATTTCTATTTTTTATAACTGATATCTTCCAAACATGTACTTTAAATATTTTGAAACTTGACATCGCCAATATATGTATTTCAATCATGACTTTTAAACGCTGAAACTCGCTCAATATATGTCATATATATATATATATATATATATATATATATATATATATATATATATATATATATACCCATATATTTTACCCAATTCGTTTGGTTTTATTACCAGTAACTACAGTGAAGACATTGATTTGCAAAATATAAGCAGTTAGTGTATGAATTGATGTTTATTTTTAGTAACACATCTGACTTACATAATGGACACTAATGATATTGAAAATTATATTTATTTTCTGTTCTCTGGTATGTGTGATTTTCAGGTTGACATATTCTGGAGGATTTGCCTTTAATACAAGCAATCTATATGCGTCATGTGCTAATCGTTTATTAATATTATCTTCTCACTGAATCAAAGCTGAAACATATTTGTTATAATATCATCTTACTATAGCCACATTTATGATTGAGATCCAATTATCTTGGTTAATAAACTCTCATTCCTAGCAAATTCAAGCTGATAAGATCTTTCTCATCCGATAACGTTGAATCATTATTTTGAAAGTGTGGAAAATATGTGAAATAAAAAAAAATTATGTATACCAAATCATGTACTAATTCTAACTGCAAATGCCTGTATTGCATCAGATTCTTCAAGTGAGTATCTGTAACATTTTAGGGTGGGGTTGCACCGTATTTCAGTTGCTGCATAAGGAAAAATTTCTAAATCTGGCACATTATTTCGTTGCAGATTTTTAATAGTTGCTCAAACTAGTATTCACCTCCTTGTTTCATGTAACATTTCATGTTAAACCATTCATTCTTCAGCCTTCATCAGGTATATAATTAATCCAAGAATTCCATATTATTCAGATTCCTTTCCATTCTGAATTTGTGGGGCGGGGAGCAGAGATTCTTGGAGGTCTCATCAATATTTCTTCTCTTGATAAAGATCACATAACTAATTAGGGTAGAAGGGGCAATACGTATACTGCAGCCGTAGTAACAGTGGTGCTTCCTGGGTAACATAGCTTGAAGAAGCGCCACCTCCCTAGGCTAGTTTTGAGTTTTTTCCTTTTAGACCGTATGCCAACCAAGACCATAGGACTTAGTCTGTCCTGTTATTTATCTATAGCATGGGGAAGATTTGTATGAGAGAATAAATTGATAACACAGAACTTACGCTTACATCTGGCCATTTCAAAAAATGATGATGAAGTTCGTATTCTTGGGCATCATATAGGAAAGCTTATCAAAGCAATTACCATGAAAATAATTATGGAAAATACGGGAAGCTCTGTTACGATAAGGAGAAAGTGACCAAAACCAGGATGCCAAGTCACGACCCATAACATTACATATTCTTCTTTGGATTTTTTATATTAAATTATAATTTTGGCGTGAATATCAGCTTTAATCATTGTCCAACAATAAAATCTTTATCCGAAGGCAGAGAGTTGAACCAATCAGCTGGTCTCCCGACTTCAGACTGAACGGTAATTAGTCACCCCCACGAGGGCATCATGTGGCACAAGGCCAGTTTAACATGGTATCTCGTAGCCCGTGGGCTCTGCCAAAAATATCCCCTTTGAACCCGTATAAACTGGTTCAGGGTCGATTTACCTCCCCGAAAGAGACTCCGCTCTTCGGCGTAGCCTCGTTCGGGTTCCTCCCCGCCTGAAGGCAGAGAGTTCAACCGATCAGCCGGTCTCCCGACTTCGGGCTGAACTCCCTGTTTCCTCTTGAGGCACAGTATTTATTACGTATGGAATAGTCCAAGGTCCCATAACACAAACTAGTTAACCATGTGTGGAATTTTAAAGAAACACAACAGGGATCCGATTGTAAACTGGAAAGTTTTAAAAAAGGCAAAACCGTGCAACAATGACAACCATTTCTGCAAACTCTGCTAACGAGAAAAATTCGCGATTTTGACATTTCCGGATCCAAAAAACATTTTAAACCAGAAATATTAAGTCCTTGCATACAGAAAGACGTATGGTTGCGATAAGGTAAATTAATTTGTGGTTCCTTCTTATCCTCAAAGATTCCAACGCCTTTTTCCTTACACAACATTTTCTCTTTCACTCTAAACTGAAGAAGAAGGCGAAACGCGCCGTTTATAGCTTTTCCACGTTCTCTCATTGTTTTCCCCTTCGTTTCAGATACTATTATACATCCTACAAAACACATAACACTATTACTAACATCGGCAAAAATTCTGTGGCGAATGTTGAAGTAATGAGGTTTTCACTGTATCCTCAATTACATGCAGGAAGTTTTTTTTAAGTCTGAAGATTCATTAAATAATAAAAAGAAATAATTAAGAATATATTATTGTTGAATTTGATGAAAATATTAAGGAGAGTTCATGTGATTTGATGGAACCTGTTCTTACTAGATCTTCAATGAGATCTAGATAAAATCTCGGATGCTACAAATATAATCAAATACTGAATGCAGTACTGTGAGATTTCTTTCTACAGTGATCTCCACAAGGCCCAAATGCTACTCGAGGGTACAAGATTACAGATTAAGAGGCTAATTTTATGGGATATGTGAGGAAGATAACGGGTGACACTAAACTTGAACAGGTTAAAATTGTAGTGATCGGGAAAGCATCCTCTTGGAAGTCGGTTCCACAAAACAGTGGTTTGTAGGTGCAAAAATATAAACGGCTGAGTGGTAACTCTGATGAATGTTTTTGTACAAATATATTTGGTTAGAATATAAAATGATATTTATATAACAGTAAAATAATCATAATATAAGTCAAAAGGTTTGCCCCAGACTCGACTATTATGACTATAATTTAGTCTATTATGACTATATTTATAATTATTAATTGAAATATCACAAATTGGCACTGGGAGAAAATACTAGAAAGCGATAAAATGTTAAAAATATCCAGTTATTTTTTCGAAAAATTCCAGAATGGATTGCCTATGTAATCATTGGACCAAAAAAATTCCTATAAACCGTTGCCGTATGATTCATTAAGCAAGTCAGGTGAGGAATATACGAGTAGGGTATTTGGCACATAAGATGGAATCAGCGAACTGAGTTCAAATTGTAGTCTAGTCTGTTGCATTCACTTTCACACTAATGTCCCAAGGAAAGGCATAAGTCATCCTCTCTTCAGTCGCCTCAACAATATGTTGGCCTTGGCTCTTTAGCCTTGTTTAGTATCCAGAATAAAAGAAGGCAAGGGGAAACTACAACACTATATTTCCCAAAAAGGCATGGCTATTTAACACAATAAAACTGTGGAGAGTCATTATCGCCTAAGTTCTGTAGGGAGATTTTATTTAAAAAACAGATGAAGGTAGCCAGCAATTCAGACTGTTCCAGTTGTGTAATTTAGAAAAATAAGATAAAGCTGCTGTCGCTT
Organism: Acanthosepion pharaonis; assembly: GCA_903632075.3. NCBI lineage: Eukaryota > Metazoa > Mollusca > Cephalopoda > Sepiida > Sepiidae > Acanthosepion > Acanthosepion pharaonis. Next base: position 7,757,797 of record CAHIKZ030001668.1, on the reverse strand, counting down.
GATTCCTAAAGACAGTCTCCAAGGACAACTAGTGCCAAAAATTACGGTTTATTGATTTATGGTTTATTGAGTAGAATCTAAAAGACTAAGTCATGTCACCACTGAATGTAGTTATGCGTGATACACGCTTAGGTATCTGGCTCGTCAGTCATGTATCGAAAGATACATGACTGACGAGGCAGATTTTTCCCGCAGTAGTTTGCCATTTCCTTCTGCGGTAGACCAGTTGCCATCCAAGGCTATAAAACCCGATCTGTCCTGCTATTTGCCCATGGCTGGGGTGGTGGGAAGATTCATACCTTTCCCAAGGGTATTAGCACGTAAGTGAATGTAATGGATTCGAGTGGAATTCGAATCGGCACTCCGATTCCTCAATCCGAACCGCTATCAATTATTCCACCGTGCCACTGAATGCAAATACCCGAAAAAAGGTATTAATCCATCTTAACTTCCCTCCGTCTAATGTTTAATAACAATGCAGACTGGATCCTCTAATATAATCACTCTATGAGTAGGACAAATTCAAATTCAGAATCTTTTTACTACAGAAGTCACAGCAGCGACACCTAGCATGATGAGGATGTGGAATCTAACACATGTATCCTATTCTCTGTCATTTAATAATAATGGTTGGTTTGGTTTGTTGTTTTACGTCATATCAACTTTGATGGGTTATTTAATGCCGACATTTTTTTTCTGGTAATATTTTGTTTTGTCAAAAATCTATTTCTGATAATATTAAAAATCTATTTTTTTCTTCCTCAAAAATGTATAGCTGGTAATATTTTAAAACATGTATTGCTGGTAATTTTTTTTTTTTCAAAAATATATTTCCGGTAATAATTTTTTTCTTCAGAAATTTATTTCTGGTATTAAAACCTATTTTTCACTTTTATAATTCTTTTTACCTCAGTTTTGGGGATAACTATTTGCCCATAGCTGGGATCCTAACAGGTGCTACCACCCCGGGTCAGAGCTGAACTGGGAACACCAGCAATTAAGAGGACGTTCCACGCTCCTCAATACCTCCTGATCAGAGGCCTTGCTGTTGGGCGTAGTTTATCGTCTTACCCAGGACGCAGATGTAATTTATCGCCATACCCAGAACGGTAATAATAATGACCACGAAGATTAACTTAAGAAGGAAATTTGAAAATAGAAATAAAAAGAATACTGTTAAACCTGATCAAAATAACTAGGATATATTATTTCTTGAATACTAATGAAACTAAATGATTATATTAAAAGTAGCTATACTTTAAATGTAAAATAAAGATGACAAGATAAATATTTATAAAATGGAGTTGGAGCGAGTTATGTTAATGGATATAATGATAAAGAAAATGAAAAAATATTATTATTATTCGTATTTTTAAAAGTTGGTGATCTAAAAGAATGTAGATTCATTCGGCTCCATGTTCTGTGTGTTGTTTTATCATGCCTGGATATGACATGAGAATTAAATTATTAAACCTACGCTAGCATTAGTTCATTATTTTTTTTCGAAATTACCCGTTCAATTTTCCAATTAGATATTTTCCTTTCTCAACGATATTTTTATTACATTACATTTTCTATTCATTCTTAATTTCATACTTCCCTTTTCAAATGATCCTTTCTTTTCCGTTTTCTCTTGTCCTGTTCTTTTTATATAAAACCTTTTTATTTTTATGCTTCGTAATTCTTTATTTATGTCTTTTCTTCCTGAGTATTTACCAACTTCACTTTTTTAATTCTTATTTATTTATTCTTTCTTTCTTTTACAATTATCATTTTATTTCCTTTGATTTCTCGTAAATACTCATTTCTTTCCCGGACTCGCCCAGAGACCTAAAGTCAGAAATGGCATCATGACATTTTCCACTGAGCCAAAAACAAACAAAAATAAACACATATTCTACATAGATAAATCCCTTCGTGAGGTGTGGGGTCTACTTGTAAGAACAAATTTTTATATTTCTTTAAGGCTTGAGCTACCAGGGAACCCTTCAATGTGTCTCTTGGAATATTTTCCAATCAATCCGAAGGCTCCAACTACAACAGGGATTGTTAATGATCTTATGTACCACAATTTGGAGATTTCGATTTACAGGTCGTTGTAATTTTATACAATACAATTATTATTATTATTATTATTATTATTATTATTATTATTATTATTATCTACATCCTCTGTTTATTTGTTTTCTTACGTCACTTCTCCTCCTATTTCCCCACCTTCTTCCCTTTACCTTCCTCCGCCTCCTTTTCTGTCTTTACTCCTCCTCGTTCTCATTGTATTATTGTATCGACTCATACGTTTCCTAGGGTCAGTAAAAATTAAATAATGAATATTTTCCTAATCTCACCATTATAACTATTAAACAACAAATTTACAGTTTCTTTCCAGTATGTTCTGTCAGATTTCATGTTCTTCCATAATTAAATCCTTCCAGAATAAAGGGTTCGGTTCAAAATTTCAATCACCTGAAGAAGGCTGGAGCGTATAACGGCCGAAACGTTATGAATATGGCAATGAAGATGATGATAACAGTCCGAATAATGTAAATAATGACAGTAATCATAGTACCTCATCTCAGCGATATAGACAGATAGCGAAAGTATATATTGTGAAATACTGAAGATAAATGAAACTTTTCTTGACTGATCAGCCAATAAGTACGTCCAGAGTTATTCTCATGTAATATGGTGGCCTATATTTTAAGAAAAACCGGACGGACGTTTTCCATCAATTGCTAACTTCCATCCGCCTAATTGACAGCAGTATTTGTTGAAATCAGTCTGTATGCAATCCGGAGGTAGTCTATAGCAGCGGTTTCCATATAACATCAGCATTTTGTTTTGAATGATGACCTCACTTGGTATGGTTACTGGTGGTCCATTTCACATTCTTCTTTTTCTCTGCATTCTACATTGTTGTAAACTATTCACTTTGCATTGCTCGTTGATTTGATATTTGAAAAGTGGTAGAGTTTCTTTATTTTTAAGTAACGAATCCCACCCGATAAGGCGGACAAGTTGGTTTTCACTTTTGCGAAAGACACATACGACAACAGTTATGCTCATTCAGTTGAAATCAGATTTTTTTCTTCCCTGAAGCTGCATCCCATCGAAGGCTAGAGGACTCACTCCTCTGCCTTATTATTTTTTAATAGATGAGGTGGGAGAGAGGTGAATATATATATATATATATATATATATATATATATATATATATATATATATACACACACACACACACACACACACACACACACACACACACACACATATATATATATATATATATATATATATATATATATATATATTCAAAATTTTAAGAAAAGTGTGAAAGTGTTTAATCTGGTTAACATTTTTTTTGAATTTGTTGCATATTATAAATCTAGTTATCTACTGAGCCCTTTTTGCATACGTTTTGCTGACCTGAAAAAATACGCAAAATTTTCTTAATTTTCACGTATTTTCCAGTTGAATCATCATTATTATTATTATATATTTGGCAATCAACCCTGCATTTAGATCTCTTTCGTTGAATGCTACTAACAAAGGAAATTTAAAGATTTTATAAAGAGTTTAAAATATTCTTAAAATTTTTCTTTATTCGTGGGTGCAAAAGAAACGTTTTATATAAAATTGCATATATGTGCTTTTCTTTCTCATTTAATATTATAATATGAGATTCGTTTTCTTTAATTTTCAATACCTATTTCCCATTGTATTAGTAGAATGTTTTGTCGTTGATGACATAAGTGGCACGGGAGCAGTAAATATTGAAATATATTGGCGTGATGTGTAATGATAACCATACCCGCCTGAAAAACGGAAAGGTAATACTACGTAATTATCGATTTTTTTTAAAGAAAAACGTTCTTTAATATACGCTAAAATTCATTTATGACATAATTACTTTTCATATATGAATTTCGGAATAGGTTTTTCCCAGTAATTGAGTTAAGTGAATTAATATATATATATATATATATATATATATATATATAACGTCATCCACAGACAGAGTGTTTCGCTGTTTCACAGCTCATCAGTGTGGCTAGACATCTGGTTGCCTCTAGCTAGGATATATATATATATATATGTGTGTGTGTGTGTGTGTGTGTGTGTGTGTGTGTGTGTGTGTGTGTATAATAAGGTCACACATACACAGGCTTCTTTCGCTGTATCACAGCTAATAAATGTGGCTAGACCTTCAAGCCGAGATCGAAACCCTATCGATTTAGCATCAGTTGGAAATTCTACACTTAATGCGCACGGCAGAGAGGAAGGGAAATTCTAACTTTAACTTATTATTTTTACGGATGTAAACAACGGGCAGTATCCAACAGTGCTTGATTCATTAATGAAGAACGGTGCGTTATATATATATATATATATATATATATATATATATATATATATATATATATAAATATATATATATATATATATATATATATATATATATATATATAATATATATCTATATCCATATATTTGCTTACATACTGTCTACTGGAAATACAAACCTGAATTTACTTTTATAACATGGAAGACTTCAAAGCTTGTACGAAAAATATAAGAATCTATTGATCAAGTAAGGAAAGGATTTATTATCGAACTGTTTTTTAAAACTGTTCCATCGTTTTTGAAATCATTTTTGATTTGCTTTGTAACATGGAGGACTTCAAGTTTGTATGAAGATTTAAGAACCTATTGATCTCTGCGTATTCCTATATCAACGGAAGGGATTTCTTGAACTGTTTATATAAAATAGTTCAATCGACTTTTTTAATATTTTAATATTTGGAAATCATCTTCGAATACGTTTTCACAACATCGCCCACGTGACGACGACGTGATCATATTTAAACGGAACGCTGATCTTATATAAAAATTTCAGTTATCTGCTTGGATTAGTTGTGCTCTTATGTCCATCGTCTTTTGTGTTAAATTTTTATATGTTCTAATGTTATGTTTAAATGAAAATATCCATGAAGATGGTCTTAAATAGACCGAAACGTCCGACGTTGACTTTATATTAACATTAATACAGCATAATTGCATATTAAGATTTTTATTTGTTTTTTCTGTATTTTTCTTCATATATGAATAAATATATATATATATATGAATATGAATATATATATATATATATATATATATATATATATATATATGAATATATATATATATATTTTTTTTAAAAATCTGTTTGTATAAACGTCATTTTTTAATTTGATACTCATATTTAAGTAGGTGCTCTGTTTTATTTATTTATTAAACAGTATTTTTATCTCTTTACATCTACCGTCCTAAATATTCGAGAAATATTCTTTTAAAAATATGCACTCTCCGGCAGTATTCGAACCTCGGTCCCCTAGGGGTAACCGACATTACATCTGGCGTGTCTTAGACCAACTCGGACACGTAAGACTTCCAGATTAAACATGGCCTGAATTGGACTTTTAAACACAATCTTCTTTCCGATTCTCGAAATACCTTTATCTGTTCTACTTTGTATCCTAAAGTAAACAAACAATTTTTTTTTTAAATAGATTAAATCCGAGAGATTTTTTTTTAAATTTATTATTTTAAACGTTACTTTTTAAATGGATACTCATATTTGAGTAGATTGTCCGTTTTTATTTATTAAATAGCATATTATTTTTTTAATATCTATCGGACTGAACAATCGATAAATCTCGTTAGAAAAATATACGTCCTCGGGCAGCATTCCAACCCTGCTTCCCTTAGAAAATCAACAACAAGATTTTGTGAATACTCAGGCCGTTTGATGTAAATAGAAAAAATATAGTGTTAAATAATTAAATAAAAAGAGACGACCTTCTCAAATATTAGTGTCTATTTCAAATATAACTTTTAAATACAGTTTTTGAAATGTGGCGGTTTTAATCCATTTCCTAATATATATATATATATATATATATATATATATAGAGAGAGAGAGAGAGGGGGGCAGATAGATAGATAGATAGATAGATAGATAGATAGATAGATAGATATACGCTCTCATTATTCGATCGAGCACTAGAGGGAAAAAGGGTAATTTCAAAACAGTAGTCGCCGCTGCTATTAACGCACCACCCTACATTAATTAATTGAGCTTTCTGGCTGCTGACATTTTTATAAATCTGTATATAATACGTTAAAATTTCCCTTTCTCTGCGGCAAGATCTTGAAGCAACCTGATGTCTAGCCACACCGATGAGCCCTGATACAACGAAATAATCTTGTATGTGAATGACTATGTGTGTGTGTGTGTCTGTGTATGTTTGTGTGGTTGTGTGTATGTATATATATTTAAAGAATTAGTGGTATAGAACGTATCATGAATAGTATTAAATACAAATTTTGTCTATTCATGGCGGTGTTTATATATATATATATATATATATATATATATATATATATATATATATATATATATATAGTTTATAGAAGAAGCATATAATTATTTAAACACATATTGTTAAATATAACAGACAACGAATGTCTATTATGTTTTATCATGATCCTACCAAAACGTCGTATAATGGCTTTAGTTTCAAGAGAAAATAAAGACAAAAACTGTCCAAAATATGGATATTTCTTTATTGTATTGATCGTCGATCAAAGCTTTCGGTTCACATGAGTCATAATCGAAGTGGGTATATGGACATTCCAACAGAGATATTCACCGTCAAAGATGGCATACTGTTTTGTTTACATAGAAGTTTGCTATGCGACGATAACGGTCGCTGAATAGCAGGGTCACATCGTAAATTTCTAATGCGGTTCTATGACGTCGTACATGCCCACGTGAGATAAAAAAAATGTTATCAACAAAACTATGTATTATATCTGTCTATATTTCTGAGATGAAGTATTATGTACATTATTTACATTATTCGGACTATTGTCCTCATCTTTGTCGCCATATTTATTACAACGTTTCGGCCATTGTACGCTCCGGCCTTCTTCAGGTGGTTGAAATGACGGACTTAACCCTTTATTTCGGTCACTGGCAGTGGAGAACTTTCAGAGGGAAATTAACAGGAGATAACTGATAACTGACACCCATTAAACATGGCACGTGGGATTAGAAAAGTCTACCCCAGTGAGCAAAATAAAGGGTTAAGTTCGACATTCCAACCACCTGAAGAAGGCCGGAGCGTACAGCGGCCGAAACGTTGTAATAAATATGGCGACAAAGATGAGGACAATAGTCCGAATAATGTAAATAATGTGCATTCTAATATGTTGCGACTGGTTTTTTAAATGTAATTTTGTTGAATATATATATATATATATATATATATATATATATATATATATATATATATATATATGATATTCATTCGCATCAATTTCGGAGTAAAACCTATTCCGAAATTGACTAATTAGTTATATGCCCTTTCTACTGTAACTCTTCTATACGTATAACTATAAAAGGCTTCTACACGCTGCCATGTTGCAATCCAATAAAGGTTATGTTAGAACAATTGTAACTCTTTGTTGTACTTAATTACAATTTTAATAGAATAAGACGTTTTACGACGTATTTTTATGATATTCTCTGTTGCGGGTATCGTTTATCTTAGTGTATATCATGTGAAATTGCTGTCATCGTCTTTATAATTATTTATTTCGATTAAAAGGCAATTTCTTAGTTTCTCAAAACGAGCAGACAAATTCAGGCAATGCAGCAATGAAAATGTAAATTAATAATATATTTTAATTTTATTGCGATTATACTGTATTTTGTTTTATTTAGAAATCTAACAGCAATTTTGGGGAAAACTTCACACAAGAAATGTAATAACTCTAATCGGACAGACGAAGTAAATTATATGTTCTTATATTACTACTTCTGTTTTATAATAATTGTTACTTTTACATACTTATTTCATACACCAGATATAATAAATCTCATGCGACAGAGTTAATCTTATTTTATTATTTAATTTAGGATTTATTTGTATATTTTCTATACACGCCATATTTTCCTTCTTTGTTTGATTTTTTGAATCCATCTAATTTTTTTTACATGCTTTTTTATCATTCTTTTCTTATATTCTTTGTGTTATTCGTTCTTTTTATGTCTGCCTCTTCTGTTCCTTTTGATTTCCCATTTCTTTTTTTCTTCTGCCTCCTCGTCTATTTTGTTTTTTTCGTCATCCTCTTTTTTCTATTCTTTCTTCATTTTCTTCCCTAAGTAAATTATATTCTTTCTTTCTTTCGTTCTTTCGATTTCTACGTTTTGTTTCTCTTTTCCTTTTGAGATATTTGTTCTTTCATTTATACCGTTTCTTTTTTTTCTAATTCTCTTTTGCCGCCATTTAATTATTAATTCAAACTTTCATTTTCGGTTAGTTCTTTCCTTCGTTTCAAATAATTTTCATTTACAATATATTGATTTATGTATTTCTCCTATTCCCTTTTCTCTTCTACTTTCTTTTATACATTTCTTTCTTTCTTGCTTTTTTTTTCTTCAGTTCTCTTCTCTGTCCCACTTTCTTTTCTTCATTTCTTTCTTTCTTGCTTGCTTTCTTTTTTTTTCTCCAGTTCCCTTTTCTCTTTCACATTCTTTTCTTCATTTCCTTATTTCATTCTGTCTTGCTTTCTTCCTACAGTTTTTTTTTTCTCTCGAATTTTCTTTTCTTCATTTCTTTCTTTCTTTCTTTTCCAGTTCCCTTGTGTCCTTCTTTCTTTCTTTCTTTCTTTCTTTCTTCGACAGTTCCCCTTTCTCTCCCACTCTCTTCTCTTTATTTTTTCCTTTCTTCATTTTGTTTCTCTTTTCAAAAATCGTCGTTTTTTCTAAGAATGTATTTGCTTATTCCTTTTCTACTTATGTATTATTTATTTGAATGCTTCTGCTTTTTTCTCTCTTACTCAATCACCCTCCATTTTCTCAGTTCTTCTCTTTTTTCAATATTTATTTTCTTATTTCCCTTCTATGTCCTTTTCTATTTTCTCTTTCTTCTATCATTTGGCTTACACCCATTATTCACTTTTATTTCCCTCCATTCCTTCCGCTTCCATAATTTCGAATTTCGAAGCTCTCTTTTTAATTATTTTTATCAAAGCTATGCCCAGTTAAATAATCCAGGGAATCTTTTTAAATCTCTGCTTGGGTTTCTGCCTCACTTTTCAATTAACTTAGTCACAAAATTGCACGAATCATTGATGTAGGAAGAAAAAAAATAAAATGATTATTATGAAAAAAAATATTAAACAACATTTTACAAAAGATTTTGCGCTCGATGCAATAATCAGTGATTGATAATCATTCACTATGTTATGTATAATTAAACAACCTTTTAATTTATTTTTGTTTTTACTTAATATCTGAGCTCATAATAAAATCAAAGAGTAAAACGATTGCATTTTATCACGCCACACTTTTCTATTCTATTACTTTCGTTCCTCTTTCCTTGAGAGTTCTTTAACTCACCATACTAATCATAAATATGTTTCCGCTGGTATTTTATGTTGAGATTCAAATAACTCCATGTCTTCTAAATATTGAAGAACTCTTCTCAGTGTTTATACCTATTACTACTTCATGAAAACTTTTCAAAGGTTTTAGCACTTATGGCATATAAAAAGGACAAGGGAAGCAAGGGGGAGAGCGAGTGTCTTACTTAACGAGTTTAAATGAATGTATAGAAGAACAATTACAAAGAAGAATGGTAAAGGAACATGATATACTTAGAGAAGCAAAATTCAGGATGATATGATCGTTTAAATGTTTTTAAATGGAATGGTATATAAAAGATAAGAAAAGTATTTGATAATAGCAATACAAGAAAATAAAAATGATCGCTCATGTCTTGAAAGCTCATGTCACTGAGAAAAAATAGCATTTTATGAATTTATTTGGAAAATAATTGACAAAAATTCCCTTTCTGCTGCAGAACGCAATTTATTAACATTATTACTTTAAAAAAATATTTTTATCTTCAACTTTTGTTTTATTATTAAATACGGAGTCATAACCAATGCAATTTAATAATGTGATATTTTGATGTTTCTACGTAATTAAACAAGACAGCTATTAACAAAAACAATGGAATCGACAGTGTTCTTCACAAGATATGGACTGTGCTTGTTAAAATTATTGTTTGTATTTCTTGGAGAGATTGTGCCCAGGGTATTTTGATGATTTTTTTATGAATTTTTTTTCTTTTTTGGGCAGAAAGTTTCAATCAAAACAGGAACAGTTTTATCTTGTAAATGCCTATCTTGTTTCTATTTGCATCTCCATGTCTTTTTATTTGCTTAGTTGAAAAAAAAATCATTGCAGATATGTTTTTGTCACTTGCTATGCTCAAGTCAATCAGTGGGCAAACTTTTTCTTAAATACTATAAACGGCTTTTCAGTGTTCCTGCAGTCTTGCATCGAAAAGCCTTAGTGAGAGGGGAAACAATGGAATCAGGCATGGCTTATCAGCTATAGAGGGAAAGTGGTAGCTACTACTCCCTTGATATGAAGTGAAAGTACTTGACATGAAAGAACATTGGAAAGTTAGGCATCTGAAAGAATCAGCACATATGTTATGCTATGGGGACATTCTTAGTAGGCCTACCGTAGAAATATATACAACATGGGAGTTGCTAATAAATAAATAAAGATAAATGATAGCAAGATTTCAACTGCAGCATCGCACAAAATATGACAGCCAATAGCAGCAACATTAGAGATTATGAATTTCGTGACATAGAGGATGTGAGTTCCATCTCAGTGTTGGGCAGTGTGTATTTGAACTCTGCAAACAGGCTCACTATAAAATCAAATAAGAACTAGACGTTATGCCTAGACATGAGCAGTGGAACGAGAACAGTATACCCGCGTAGATTAAATAAAGTGTTCAGTTCAGAATTCCCTGGAGGTTACCCAGATCGATATACACTTGAGAAAGCCCAGAGGACACAACGAGGAGAATCGTCCGAATATACACAGTGTAAATACTGATAACCCTTCATCCCAGAAAATCAGAAGAAAAAAAACGTGTATATGTTAATATCTTCAAATAATTAAGATCCGAAATCATGGCAACTTTACCTGGTGTATTATCAAGGCTATTATTATTATTAGTAGTAGTAGTAGTAGTAGTAGTAGTAGTAGTAGTAGTAGTTTAAGTGACTGAATAGGTGGATTAGTGTTGGAACAATCCAGCTGGGGAAAAGATATACGAAGCCCATTCTTTGCATGCCATTTTCTCAGATAAATGCATACCACACACATGCATCACGACAATTACAATTACCATCATCATCATTATTATAATTACTATTATTATTATTATCATTATTATTATTATTTGTAGTAATCTTATATCCATTTTCACAGTAATTCCGTTAGTACCTGACTCCTCGTGATATCCTCTACCTTTACAAGAGCTAGGATTATTGCTGCTATATTTGGATATAAGCTGCCCATTCCTTACTTTACAGTCTCGATGGAATCCAAAAGCGCCTCCCAGTCCTTGGGGTGGGGGTGAAAATTATTTTCCGCCTTTCTCCCCTTCTCTCAATGACGTCACTACTCTATGGCTTCTTCCATGGAAAGTGCTCAGACGAACGACATTCCTTCGTTTCATCAGTTCTAACCTTCACAGCTAAGACCCACCATGCTACGCACATTGTGGCGAACCACTTTTCATCAGCGTGAGCTGTGAGCGTGGGAATCTCTTGCCGTGTCGAACTCTTTGCCTTTGGGCAGAGAGGAACTCGGACGAGGCTATGTAGGTAGACAGACACCCAATCTCGCCTATGCAGGGTCTACGGTCAATTCTTGCCAAAGTCCATGGGCTCGGATTTCCCCACATTAAATTTGACCTTGTATCGCATCCTGCCTCGTGTATAGGCAGGTAAACTTCGTAATATGCTGTCTAAGTAGTCAACCACTAGCGCTGGTTTGCCTACTTAACTTTCGGTGGAGAGTATTGTATTTTTTGATGTTATAAAGATTACCATTTCATTTCCAATCTACATTTTGGTTATTCCTCATTCAGTAACATTTTCTAGGTTACAACATTCTCCCAAGAGAATCTTTTCCCGACCACAACAATTTTCAAGTATATGGTCAACCGTTATCTTCCTCTCAAATCTGCATAAGATGTACCTCTTAATCTCTAACCCACTAGCTCGAGTGACTCCCGGGCATTATACTGGGTGAGACTCATAATGGCCTTCGCAGTGAAATAAGTGATGCGTCATCACACAATTCCGTTGTTCTTATGCTTACTACACACTTGTCGTATCTGATAATTTGATGTCAAGCTTCGTCTCTTGCCAACTATTCGATTTCGCTTTATTATTGTCATGTTTTTTTCCCATTGAGTATTTACACTACTGATTGCTTTGATGATTAAGTGAGAAGAATCTTTCTCCATACACCAGCACACTTCCTACTTTCCAAGCTGTTCCAATATGGCCTTCATCTTGATGATTCAAGTCAAGCCTTAATTTTCAGTTCCTTCAGACTCTTAGGCTCTTTGGGATTGTTTCCATTGTTCCTATATCTATTAGTGTCATTAATATCTTTGTTCCATCACTTGCTGACAGCTTTGATATACATATCTATCTTTTCAGTTTGTTTGACACCTGATTTTCTTCTGCGGCAACAGCGAAATCTATGGCCTGACATATTATATTTTTCGTGTTCCCTCTGAGAAAACGATATATATTTGTTTATATATATAAAAAAATTGAGGCAAAGATTTATGACAAAGTGGGAAAAGATTTCGTGTGACATGTTTCGTCCCTTAGATCTTCATCAGACTAAGTTCATGTTTGCGTTGATGCTTGTAGACATACCCACGAATGAGATACGCTGGGAATTTTCAATTTAATTTGTTTTTGTAATGCGCTTTGGGTATAAAAAATCTAGCCGATTTCATTTCGAATTTTTTTTTTCTTTTTGTTTCCATCAAGTTTGGTATTAAATACATTGGGATAATAGATCTGACTAGTAGGACTTGTATCTGGGAGAATCATTATTAGTCTCCAAAAATTGTTAATGGCGTTTTCACTCACAAAAAAAATGAATTATTTCAAATATTAAAAAAAAATAAAGAATTATTCTTAATTATAAAATGTCTTGGCTTTCAATAACAAACGGTAAAAAATTAATTATCAACTACAATATCGGGTCTCCTGACTTGAATAAGTTCTCTGTTTAATTTCCAGAGGATTTGCGCATGTGTGTCATTTTCTAGGACAGATTCACATCTGTGTATAGACCACTGGTGTTTATGGCCTAAATGCGCGAATTTAAAACTACAATAACACTCATTCCTATTGTCGTATTCTTACTGACCTGTGTTATTATTATTACTATTATTATTATTATTATTATTATTAGTAGTAGTAGTAGTAGTAGTAGTAGTGGTGGTGGTTGTGGCAGCAGTAGTAGTAGTATTCAAGTGACAATCTTCTCGCAGATGAAGATGCGACTTAAAATATGCAGAAATAGGGTTCAGGATGCTACGAATATCATTTTAGCAACAGCAAGGTTATATAGACAATGAAAAACAAAAAGGACTCTTACATTCAACATCAGGAAGAAACAGTTGAAATTTCTAGGGTACATAATGAGGAAAGAGGACTCGGAAAACTTGATACTGACAAGACAGATTGGAGGCAAGAGGGACAGAAGAAAACCACGCATAACCTACCTAGCGAATGGATGACGGATTAAGTTTTGGGAGAGATGTAAAAAGCAAAAAAAGAAAAAAACTACAAAGGACACGAAATTGCGGAAAGCCATAATCAAGGAATACGGAGCATAGAAAAGAAAAGGTATTCAAGTATTTGCGTGTTCACATCATGATTCTTCTTCATTCTCAACGCTTAAGAAGGTGTAACTGCGTGATTCATTAAATGTCCAGAATTCTTCTCATTATCAACATAGAATTTGGCAACAAGAGGATCAGTACATTTACAAACGTCCCTCGGATTTCTATCCTTTAGTTTTATGTTTATTATCATTATTATTATTCATTCTCAACGGCTGTTGTAATGCGTCTAGTGTGGTAGTCTGTACTGATAGTACTTGTCGCTTCTCGCTTTCAGTTACCGCCGCTGGCTAGCAGCAAAGCGAAAAGGGGAGGCGAGTGCGTAAGTCTTTCCCTGCCAATATATAGCCTCTCCATCAGCAAACCCTATGTAGTGCCTCCTCGTGGCGACACATGGCAACCGAGCACCTTGCGAACTCGGGGTAAACTAGAGGGGACGGGGGAGGAGTTTGGCCCCCTTAACATGCGGCATGCAGGCCCACCGTTGTGTGGACATGCCCTGGTGCCCATGAACCAAACCCCAGCTATGGGTTAAATAGCTCCACTGCCTTTTGGAAATCTTCGGGAGAGGGAAAGGCTAAGAAGTAGACCCCACACAAATCCGGAGTGGAGCCCCTAAGGCGGATGGATGGCACTTTGTGCTAAATTCCGGCAACTCCTGCAGCCGCGCTGGTACCAAACTGTATTGGTTTAACCTCTACTTTGGATTCTGCTAGCAAGGCCGAGAGGGGGAACTAGACGTCCGGGCAGCCCTAGTTCTCCATACATCCCGCCCAGGCTCGTAGCGCACAAAAGCGCTATTCCATCATCTCCCGAGACGGACGGATGCCGAACCGAGCCGAACATGTGCAAGTTCTGAATAGATTGCTTTATGTTTGGATGTAAGGTTGCTGTAATGATAGCAGCTTGTAATGAGAAATTAGAAAGCAGTGTTCGAATTCAATTCAAGTTCTTTATATCCACTTAAGAGAAGATACACTTGGGAAATGCATGAATCTTCTCTTCTCCCTCACCTATGGATTAAATAATAGAACTTGTATCTGAACGTAATATTCTTATTCTCAGAATATGTTTAATGCATTATTCACTTGCCAGAAAGAATTATTCTTACAATCCAAAATCTATTTCGGCCTTAAATAGCCCGAAAAGTTATTTTTTTTTTTTATATTCCGTAAAAAACAAATCAATCGTTTTATATTCTTTATTGAAGAAAGAGTGGGGGGTATCGTTTTTCAAATCCCCCAGCAACGGAATATGTCCACATAAAACACCATTGTTGTTGGTCAGAGAAAACTCACCGTGAATGATTCATATGTGAATTGAATCATCATTGATTGCATCAGTTTTTCTACAGTATTTATATTAGTCGGACTATTGTCCTCATCTTTGTCGTCATATTTGTCACAACGTTTCGGCCGTTGTACGCTCCGGCCTTCTTCAGGTGTTTGGAATTTCGAACTGAACCCTTTATTTCGATAACTGGGGTAGACTGTTCTAGTTCCACATACCATGTTTGATGGATGTCAGTTATAAGATTATCTCCCGATAATTTTCCCTCTGAAAGTTCTCCACTGCCTTAACCAGGTATTGAACTCACCTTCTTTGGGTCTGTCACTGGATCTAACCAACGCCTTTATCCACTGTGCCATGTGTCCTCAAGGACACATGGCACAGTGGATCCATGGCACATGGCATATTCTTGATCCATCAAACATGACACGTGGAACTAGAACAGTCTACCCCAGTGATCGAAATAAAGGGTTCAGTTCGAAATTCCAACCACATGAAGAAGGCCTGAGTGTACAACGGCCGAAACGTTGTGACAAATATGGCGACAAAGATGAGGACAATAGTCCGACTAATGTAAATACTGTACATAATACCTCATCTTAGAAATATAGACAGAATCATTTTTTTTGTTTTGTTTTTTTTTTTTGTTTTTTAATGTAGTAAATATAGCAGCTAAACCAGCCCAACAGGTTGGTTAAAAGCGTCGACATGGCCTTGTGGGCGATGAATTATTTTTCATCCTACAACTCCAGTCCAACAAAGGTAATGTGTCAAGCCCTGGTTAATCATTACCATTTCCATGGAAAATGTTACGACTGGCTACACACTTTCGTTCCGTCAGTTCTAAAATTCACAGCTAAAACCCGCCAAGCGACACACATTAAAGCGAACCGCCATCATTCCTTTTGTATTCCGTTAGTGAGAATTAAGTTTCTCGAAGAGCTTCTTCCAAAGAATCGCCATTCTGTGGAATCGATTCCCAAGAGGATTTTATCACGACCTCTACAATTTTAACCGAGTTAATTGTTATCTTTCCAAATATCATGCCTTCATAAACTGCACCTCTAACCACTTATTCTAACCGCTCACACAACAAATTCCTTCAGTAACACTCTACCATATACTTGACCCTCTTCACGCCGTTAGGTTTCGTATTATCTGAGTTGTTAACCAGGCAAGAAAACAGAATGCATGGTCATCAGTAAAAGGATGAGCCCGAAATGCGATTTGCAGGTCGGGAACACTAGAATGAAGTAGACGCGAAAGTTTAAATATCTAAGACGGTAAATGCGGCACTGAGATCCGTAGACGTATTGCGATAGCTAAGGACACATTTCAAAAGCTGGGCAAAGTATTGCGAGACAGGAGGATTTCTTTTGTAACGAAGAAAAGATTACTGACCTGTTACGTGACATCTCTTCTTTACGGCAGCGAATGTTGGACGATTTCCTCAAAGACGAAGAGGAGACTCGAGGCTGCAGAGATATGGTTCTACAGAAGGATGCTAAGGACATCATGGACCGAGACTGTGAGCAACGATGAGGTCTTAGAGAAGATGCAAACAAGGAGGAGGCTTATACTTAACATCAGGAAGAGGCAGCTGAAGTTCCAGGGACACATAATGAGGAAGGCGGGTCTGGAGAATCTGATACTCACGGGTAGAACTGAGGGGAAGAAAGACAAGGGAAAACAACCCATGGCTTACCTAGCGGCCTTGAGCATGTAGATAACAGAACGAGGTCTAGGGGAGGTGGCAGAGGGAAGGAACTTGTTTAGAGGTGCAAGGGATCGGAGGAGGTGCAGAGCCATGATCGCCTACGTCCTGAAAGGACACGGTATATAAAAAGAAAGAACTCTCTACTTCGAGTAGCTTTCGGGCCTTTTCTAAGTCGAACATTATTAAAAATGTACATTTACAACCAGAATAACGCAAAAGATCTGCCTTCCTTTCCCAACGATCATATCATATTTTAGCCATGAGCTTAGATGATGGAAAAGAGAAACAAAATTGTGTAGGCAAAGTCTAAAAGAATATTCTTATTGATATAATATTTTGTTCTCTTTTAAAATAAAGCAGACAGATTTATAGGTTGTAATTTAGCGAGAAGACCCACAAAGAGCTTCTCGCTACTCTGTGTAATTGATTCATTATCATCATCAAAACTCTTTCGATTTGAGGTCATGAAATAACATGTTCTCTCATATTCAGTGACACTGTATACTGATTACACATCTTTCTCTGTTTTCTGCGAGTTTGTGGATTCGTTACAGATCTTCCTTGATTGTAAAATTCTCCAAAGGAAAAGTCGTATTTTTCTGCCATGTTCTTTGAATGTCTCGATTCAGCGTTGTGACTATGGTGGTTCTTGGATGACCTTTGAACATTTTGAAGTCGGTCTTTTCAAAGTACAAATCCATGGCTTTGTTAGCTTGGCATTCTTGATCCATTCTGTTTGTTGACATTCGTATGTTTTTTTCTTGAACAGTGAGCTGTGTTATAGACACATGGTCTTATACTTTCCAACATCGATGTACATTATTCCTCCATCTGTTGACAACAAATCCGTTTCCATAATGTTTACCTTCTGTCTGTAGATGGTGTTTGTTTTTGCCGATGTTGATACTTATTGCATTAAAAATAAAATTATGGCATAAGGCCGAAAAGGGGGGATAGGTATTGAGGTTGGTCTTCACTAACCATCTTATACCTAGCTAATCCTATTCGCGAATCATTCACTTGTTACTATTTGCGCATTCACCACAAAAAAAACTCGTCCGTCACCAATCAATCCTCCATACACCATAATACAGCATCCTCTCAGGGAGACCTACAAAACGCACCCCGATATTTTAAATACTAAAAATGTTTTTGGCGATTTTACTGTTCAGACCAGGTCCAATTTTTCATTTTCCGAATATTGTCTTTCTTATTATTCAAAGTCTTAAATAAGTAGTTACTGTATAGCAGTAACTAGAACAGCTATTCAATTCAATTTAGTGGTGTAGTAGGTAATAGCACCTACTACACCACTAAATTGAATTGATTCCCAAAAAGAATCTCTCTGACTACTACAGACGTGCAGGTTGTAAATTTATCTCTTGTGCTATTTTCGTTTCAATGATTCATGGTAACGAGCTTCTATCCATCGTACCACACGCAGATTTTATTATTAATTAGTAATTCATTTTTAAACGGATATTTCGTATTATAAATATTTACATCAAGTCGTACGACGCCAGACAGCTCCTTACACAGAATATTTGCATCAACAAGCATCGCAGACTCCTGAAAGGATAAGGATCTAGGCTTTATTCCAATTTTCTCGATGTAAGACAAAGTTCGGTGATATAGTCAACGACACCCAAAAAGTGGAACAACAGCGATTAGAACGTCCCACATTCTAGCAACCTCAATCAATTGCTTAAGCTTATCAAATTCATTGACCATTATGTTATGTTTAGTAGGAATAGTCACAAACGCTTTCTTGTTTATTTATATTTGGATTGGTAGCCTCGACGTCACGGTCTGTTTGAATGTTGACATTCCACAAAAATTGCTTTCTGTGGGTGTAGTTTGTAGGCTTCAGCATCCTTTCTCGAACCTCGTCGACTGTATCAGATAGCAGTAAGCACATCACTTAAAAACTTTCAACTGTAACAACGTCGTTTTGGTTAGTGCATAATTATCAGGCGTTTTTTAAACAATATTTATTAAGTGTAAAGGAACAAAAATTCAGCAGAAACATTTTTCAATGATTATTTCGGAGAGTCTGATTAGGGAAGCGCATTTTTCTAACCTGAAAATAAAATAATATTTTTATAAACAAAATAAACAAATCAGCAATATTTATTAACAAATAACTCACCTGCAAAAACACCTGATAATTATGCACCAACCCAATGAATTACTTAGCATATCTAGCTCGAAAAGAGATGACGAATAGAAAACGTTCATCAATATTGTATCAAGAAAAATTCTTTATCTAATATATCTAAATAATTTTAAATAATTTTAATTGGCTGTCCGTTCTTCTTTTTGTATATCTTGATTATATTTTTTTTCTAGACAATTTTTTTCAGTCATTCATTTGCTCTTTTTGTTTTTTGTCTTTTTCATTTTCCTTCATCGCTCTGTTTTCTTACGATACTCTCTCTTTTCTTACGATGCTCTCTCTTTTCTTACGATACTCTCTGTTTTCTTTTCTCCTTTCGTTTATCAACTTTTGTCTCTTTTTCCACTATTATATTTTACTTCACCTTTACTTCTGTCAGTTATTGAAGAGTTAAGTTAAAGGGAAATAACTGAGGCATCTGGAAGAGGCATGGCACGTGGAGCTAGAACAGTCTATCCTGGTGGACAAAATAAAAAAGGTTCGGTTAGAAATTCCAATCACCTGAAGAAGACCGGAGTCGATAACGGCCGAAACGTTGTGAATATTGCAATAAAGATGAGGATAAAAGTCGGAATAGTGGAAATAATGCAAGTACTCATAATACCTCTTCTCAGAGATATAGAGGCCGAAACGTTGTGAATATTGCAATGCAGATGTGGTTAACAGTTCAAATAATGTAAATAATGCAAGTAATTATAATACCTCATCTCAGAGATATAGAAGCTGAAACGTTGTGAATATTGCAATGAAGATGAGGATAAAAGACAGAATAGTGGAAATAATGCAAGTAATTCTAATACCTCATCTCAGGACATAGACAGATATCGTTTTTTCTTCTCTTTATCTGTTTTTTTTTTCTTTTTTAATTTCACGAGTTCGAATCGTCTGCCTCTCACATTCTCCTATTTTAAATTCCGTTTTCTGCCTTACTCCCTGTCTTTTTCCTCCTTCCCATTCTCCTTTCTTCTGGTTTATTTTTATTTTTCGTTATCCCTCATGAATCTTTCTCTTATGTCTTTTTTATTTAATATTCTTTCTTCAAGGCATTTCATTTGCTTCTAATTTTGCTTCCCTTTAAACATTGGAATCCTCTCCTATCGCCCGTCAGACATAAAACACAAAATTGAATGGTGGCTAAATTAACAATCACACCGAAATGAATCAACGCTCAGAAAAAAGGATCATTGATATTTCCCTACATTTCTTCTTCTCCTTTTTTATGTTTCTTGGTCTTAAGCGGTAGAAGCTTTTGAGATTTAATTTAATGTATTTGGTTTTCTCGCGCTGCAATTATATCAGGATTATCATTTGCACATTATTTATAATGATATGACAAAATTGTGACATATTTATGGGTTTTCAGATATCCGCAAGAATTACACATTCATACACACACACACACACACACACATATATATATATATATATATATATATATAGGTTTTCAGGAATGCACATTGTATCAATGAGAATAAAGACAGACACAGGATAGATTTTTAAATCAGAGGCTTGTGCCACACGGGTTCTTTATTCAAACTACGCCATTACAGTGTCCCTTTTCATCTCCTTCTCTAGGGAGTGGAGGCTAAAGGGACATAACTAAGGTATTATGTTAACAGGGTTTTTTTTAAGGTGTAAAATATATGCTTATCCGAGCTGAAAGTCTTTAAATCTGGAAGGTTGTTGTCTGTCACGAACGGGTCTAGAATTCACCTCCAGTCTCTTATTTTGTACTGTTATTGTGTGGTGTTGTAGGAGTTCGTTTTCTATCGATGTACTTAGTGGGGTAGGGGGTGTTGGTGTTACCTGTTTTATAGTGTTTTGGTTTTCCAGCTGTATTAGGTCGGAAATATCTGGAAATGGTGGAGCGTGTGGGTCGGTGTGTCATCTATGCTGTTGTTTCTATCCATATCTGGTAGGTCGTTGTTATGGGTATCTGCCTTTATTTTTGCGGAGGAAGCGGCGGTTTCGGAGTGTGGTTCGTCTGCTTCCATCAACTAATATGCGGCATTATCAGTAAGTGAGGGCTTCAAAAACTGTACCAGTATTATTCCAGTACAGAGGGTTACTTGCATAATGGTTTTGAATAGACATATGTTCCCATATAGTCAGTGGGTTTAATAGCCTACTCTTGGTATGATTGGTGTTATTAACAAATCGCTGATTTATGGCCCTCTCATGCATATCAGCAAGCTCTAACCATTCACGGAGGAACTTTATGGGGTTTGGTAGGTGGTCATTTAAGGGGCGAGGAAACACAATTTTTGCAGATGAGGCACCTAAATCAGGTGGTGGGGTGTTACGATGTAGTAGGAGTGCTTTTTGCCACTTTATCCAGTGAATTGCTGGGACTAATGTTTGTCGTGCGTATCCGTTTAATTTCTTTGACAGCTGCCTTGGTTTGTAGATAGTAAGCTGAGGGCACTCGTTGGGATATGCCCCATGTTCTTAAAAATCTCTTCAATTCATGTGAGATGTATGGGGGTCCACTGTCATCATCGATTTCCCCTGGTACACCGTAATTTACAAAGTACCTGCGTATGATGTTGCATATTGTGGAGGCTTTCGCATCGTGCGCATCGAAGGGACTTCTCTCCAACCTGTCAGCATATACCATATATTTACGTATAGCTATGTTGAAAAAGTCTGTGACCGTTGATTGGAAGGTATAGTCTGGGTGAATAGGCTTGAATGCAGGTTCATTAAGGTTTGATGGAACAATTACATTGCAACGTTTCCACTGATTTCGTTTTTCTTGTAATTGTTTCCCCATACCAGTCCAAAAGAAACGTTTTCTGGCATTGCTTCTCATTCTATGGACCCCTTGGTGGCCAATATGGAGCTGGTCGCTGAGTTCAAGGCGTAGTTTTCTTGGAATTAATACACCCCCTTTCTGGAATACTAGTGAACTGTATACAAATCGTTCTGCATACCCCAGAACACCCTGATGTATGGGGGTAGATGTTTCTTCTGTTCAAGGAAGCCCTTTTCATTTGCCTGTCGTTGTATTTGTGCCATTTTGATTGGGGATGCTTCTTGTTTGTACTTGTACTCTATTCCAGCTTGGACCGCCTCTTCTTGGCCGTCTAACTCCACTGCTGTAACTTTAGTAATAGGCGTGTGGATATGGGACATACCATTTGCCCCACTGTTGGCGCTGCCGGGTATGGATATAGCCTTGAATTGGTACCTCAAGGTCTGTTCCCTGATGTATAATATCCTGGAGTTCTTAATTTCGTTTAAGCTGCGATCATTAAATATTGGCACAAGGGGTTTGTGATCAATAGCGACTATCAGGTCGGGGCATTCCAAAACAAACATTCTTCAGCTTTCCAAACCAAACTTTATGGCTAATGCTTCTCCTTCGATGGGTGCATAACGGTTTTCAGCAGGTTTAGTGAATCGAGAACCCGCATATACAATACTGTTTTTGGAGTAGGGTAAATCCTATTCCTTTTCGACTCTAATCTGTGGTCGGGCATGTTGAACGATTTATCTTATATGTTCGAACGCCATCCTGGATCCTGTTTAGGATTTCATCTTTGGATCGCTGTAAATTTTGTCCCAAGGTGTCAACCCAGTAAAATGTTTAATCAGTTCCCTGAACTGGATGGGTACCTGGGTGAATGCATATGAAACCTGGTTTATTAGACCAAAAAATGATCTAACCCCTGTCATGTTCTTCAGGGATAGAAAGACTCTGATGCCCTCAAATAATTTCTTAGACGGTTCATACCCTGCTGCGCTAATGTCGAAACCAGCGAATTACACGTTCTATTTGGCAAAATGAAATTTGTCCGGATTGAAGACGATCCTGTTGTCAGCGCAAATCATGATGTGTTTAATAGTGTGCCAAAACGATAGTGTTACATCGTCATCCCATGGAATGGAATCATCCACACAGCGAGCTACACGGGGAAAACTCTCTGTCATTAAATCGCTTCGTGCGGCCGTCGTTGGATGCTTGGAATCCTTGAAGAGCTCGCAAATATCGATATCTGCCCCATTCCATTTGCAGAGAGAGTCAGGCTGTGGTATCCATTGCAGGATTGGAGAATGCTCTTCTTCTTCCCTGGAGGTATCGTGCTGACAAGTTTAAATAGAGAAGGTGTGTGTTGTGTCTCCTGACTTGTAGCCGCATTCAAGTCCTGCAAATTGACTGTTCTACGTGAGCTGCCATCTTTTTGGGGGGGATCTGTAATCATTCTGGAGCACCATGTAGTTGGTGTTCCAGCAGGGACTGGTTCTATGATGTTTAGAGCAACATTGGCATCCAGTTGTGACTTGACAGCTTCTTTCTAGTGGTGGGGTACTGGAATCGGTTTATGTACGGTTGTCGGTCGGTAGTTTTCTAGAAACGAGATGCTAAGTGGTTCTCTTCTCAATGTCTGCAACACCTGGTGTGTGCATGTGCTAAATGCACAGCTGGCAAAGTGACATTTGTTCCAGTTCTCTAGCTCCTCAAAATATTCAGGTGTAGCGGGAAGTGGTAGTTTGTCTGGCAGTGGCGTGCAAGATGTTCGGTACGGATATCCGCATGGGGCTAGTGTGCCATCGGTTGGTTTTTTTGTCTTTTTTGGTGGTTACTTTGGTACTGAGATCTGCTGGAAATTTTCGTCGATGACCTTCAACCTCTTTAAGGTCGTCTGTGATAGGTTTTAACTCTTGTATAAATGTAGATGTTTCATCTCCAAGTGATATTGTAGTGATTAACGCTCCTTTGATAAGTAGGTCTCCGTCATTTACAGCACGCAAACGGTGTCTAGTGCGAAATAACTGGTTATTATTGCATCCGAGTTTTTTCAACAGATCCTCCCTGGGTGTATTTAATTGAGCCCCTGTATCGACCGTAGCAGTTAACTGAAAGGTTTGAGGATTTATATCTGTTTGAATTGAATTTCTTAACTTCTTGAGTGCAATCGTGTTTAATGCGATCTTAACGTTAATAAACGGTGGTGATTCCAGTCTTTCTCGGGTGAATTGGTTGTTGGTCCACGTATTTTATATATTTTATAAGTTATTGCGCTTTTTGGTGCTCTCATATATGATACATGTGGAGACATTTCATCCATGTAAGCTGAGTATATATATATATATATATATATATATATATATATATATATATATATATATATATATATATATATATATATACTCGACTCTCTCTCCCGTCAAGCAGATCAGTACCTAGGAAACCGACAGCCCCGACAACAGCACATGAGATTTGATTATACGGGTGAAGGTTTCGGGTAGGACCATCGACACTTTTTGAAGAGCCGAATACAGGGAGCTGGTGCATTACGTGTCACAGGGTCCCCAAACGACCCCCCGAAAGTTTTGATTTCAGAGTTGTCCTTCTCCTTGCCATCCAAGGCTATAGATCCCAGTCTGTCCTGCTATTTACCCATAGATGGTGGGAGATGAGGATTCACACATTTCCCAAGGATATTAGCGCGTAAGTGAATGTAATGGATTCGACTGGAATTCGAACTCGGCTCTGAAACGAAGTTACATCTTTGTAGTGATTAAAATAGTTTTGTCTATATGTTAAAATTATAATAAAGAAATAATTATCGCTCTACTATCTTTATCGAACTCTCTTTTGGATTAATGCTGTGAACGTTAAAATTTATATATTACTTTCGTTCTTTCATTATATATTACTTTTCGTTCTTTCATCGGATATATATATATATATATATATATATATATATATATATATATATATATATATATATATCCTCGATTCATAAAGGGCCTGTCCCATTAGTCTCGGACAATGTTCTTCTTTCTCTATGTAACAATAAGAATTACAAATGATCGTTTCTGGAGTGTCATACTCCTAATGACACATTTCCACCAACGTGCATCAAGTTGTAGGTTCAGGGTTAATCACAGATATCAATGGTGTCTCAAAGTGATAAGATAGTTGAGTAAGGTCTAGAGCTAATTATCTCTTTAAATGTGACCGCTTAGAGATTCCGACCTCGTTATAAGATGACACGTGTCACGTGGTTTTCAAATACATCTATTAAATAGTCCTGTCTGGATAGAGAGAAGCAACCCGTTTTTGGTGAGCCATTATTTTTTAAATAATAATCGAGTGGTGGCCCGTAATTGCTACATGAAAATGCAGGATTGTAAATGTGTGCATAATTGCCATTATAACTGACTTAATTTGAAGTGACTACATAGAATCGATAGCGCCATCTTCTTCAAGTAAAGTTGCGTCACTGTGTCCTGCCAGATGTTTCACGTCAGAAACCATTTTGCATATTTACAAATATACTATTCGTGCGTGCATTGAATACTTCTGCCATTTCTGGGCTGGTACTCCTGTTATTCATCTCAAAATCCTTTACAAAGTCCAAAGACGTATCCCTAATATAAATGGTCCTGACTTGGCATCTCGACTTCAGTCCCTTTCCTACCGACGTGGCGTGGCTTCCATCTTTCTTTTTTACAAATATTTCAATGGCAACTGTACTGACGAGCTTTTTACCCCTGGTTCCACAACCACATGAATTTGAACGTGCTACTAGGTTAGCAGTTAGGTCCGACCCATTTTACAGTTGAAATAGCTACATGCAAACGACACTTCTATACAAATAATTTCTTTTTACGCACTTCCCGCCTGTGGAACTCTCTTCCGTTTCCTTGCTTCCATGATAACTACAATCTTCAAAACTTTAAATGCAACACCAGTCGTCATCTATCTTCTTGAATACAGATCATCTTTTTGTCTTTTTTAATATTCCCTATATTCTATATAGTCTTTATCTCACTTTCACTACAGTAAGCCACTAGTGGAATTCACGCCTTGTTTAGGGTGAAATTATTTTTAAATATGGTAATGATAATAGTAGCCGTTTCTTTTTAAAGAATCATTTGGCTGAGCAGCCATTGTTCTACTCAAGCTACGGTTTTCTTCACTTCCAGGTCATTGGCTTGGGTCAAAGTGTAGTATCTGTTCTTCTCATCACTAATGGTGATGGTAATATTAGCTGTGTCCTTATTTTTTAAAGGCATCCATTGACCGAGTTGCCAGTGCTATACGAACTATGCTTTTTTTCACTATCTGGCAATCGGATAGCAATCCTATACTCAAAATGTAGTATATGTTCTATTCATATCCTTATCAGAAAACATCTGGGGTTCATTGACTGAGAAGATAGTGATACTTTCGGTTTAAATTTATAAGATCTTTCTATTAAGCCAGAACCCACAGTTTTCACTCGTTCAAAACCATTGTTAACCATTGATCTTATAAAGGAGTTACGTACAAGTGAAACGGGTGCAATGTCATGCATGACATTCACATGAGAGTGTCGATTTGACGAGGTTATTTAAGAATATGACGCAGAAGAACGAATATGACAAGGCTCTGCTAAATTATAAAACCAGTCCACTTCCAAATTTTTTATTAAACTGATATTTGTTTTGTTTGGTTTCGGAATGTCATTATTTTCAGCTCTCTTCGTATAAAGTAAAACAGATTATATGTATCAAAATGCGCGAATCCATGCTTTGTGTAACATACTGCTTTTGTCAATAACAAATGTTGTATCACCTGAAGTACGAGATTCACAAGACTATGAGATTTGGCGCGAGAAGTTACGATTTTTATTATTGTTGAATCTAGCATAACAGTCCAAGTTTAAATATCCTTCATTTTGAGATTTGATTTTTCTTCATATTTTTTTACAATACGAACAGATTTTTATATTATTTTATTATCAGACATTCTCTCTCTTGTTATTGCTTTTTTATCTTAAAATTCTCTTTTATTGATTGATTGATTGATTTCTTTTATGGCTTATCAAAACTTTGTGGGCCATTTAAGTTCGAGATATTTTTCTGATTCTGAAAATAATTTTTGCGAAAGAATTTTGCATTATTTTTTTTTCTTTGAGAATAACAATGTTTTTTTTTTCATTTACACCTCATAGTATTTAACCCATAGCGGGGGGAGATGGATTCATACCTTTACAAAAAGGTTATTTGCCTAAGTGAAATGTAACGAACTCTACTGATATACCAACATTCTGGATCAATTCACTTTTTAATATTACGGTTACTTTCTTGCTAGTTTTAATCCATTTTATAATTCTTGCTGTTCATGCCATCACACAAACGATATACACTTTTATTATTATTATTATTATTATTATTATTATTATTATTATTATTATTATTATTATTATTATTATTATTAAATGTAATCCATCTTTACCATTCATTTTCAACACAACACTCCCTATCTTTTACACCTAAAAGAAGCAGATTCAACTCAAAAAATAACTTCTGATGAAACTTGAATATGGATCCAATTCTTTAGGGGTTCGTCTTTTATAGATTTCGCTTGAACTATTTCAACTACTGAAACCTCAAATACAATTTGTTTGGTTTGGCGATATCATTGATTAGAGAATTGCAATAATAGCAGCAATAAGTTGATACCAAACTAGTAAAAAGCTCATAATTGTGTAACTGCCTTATCTTTTTAAACGAATTGAAATAAAAACCCTACAATTATGATGTAGTCAAATAAAGATGGCAGGAAGAATCATAGAAAACAAGCAAATGACATGGCTAATGGCGATGCTTTTCTAAATAATCAATGCTTCCGTGGCCAAAGCCATGAATAAATGGCCACCTACGCATCGGATTCGAGTTAATAGTGCTGGTTGATTTGTAATCCAGTGAGGTTACAGTATAAGTAACCTATCAAATGAATCAGTTATTTCAGGCGTGAAAATGTATCCAATTTGGAGATCCATCTGTTGCGGATTTTACAGGCAATAAAGTGTAAATTAAGACCAATTTTTACTGAAAAGTGATTTTCTCTTCCAGATAATATGTTTGAAGAAGCAAATTTTGTAAACTGAATCTAGACAACGATATAAGATTTCTAAATCATACATATTATTTTATTTTCAAGTAATATTATATTTTTTTAATCAAATTGTCTGGTACGTAAATTTTATTACTTATATTTTTGAGAAGTTTCGGAAACTGAATTTTGACATTATTAAATTTAATATTGTCAAAAAACCTTCCAGAGGAAAATAGAGCTGTAAGTAGTCAAATCAAAAATATTTCACAAACCAGATTTGACAACTATCCCTATCGAAGATCATATATAGCAAAGACTAAATAGCATACTAAATAGTTTATTTTAACAATAGTTACATTTATCTAAGAAAAAGTGGTGTGATGGGTTCAATACAACTCTTCTTTTTTCCTTTTATTTTTTACTATAATAATTACGGCTTATATACCATAATTCAAATATATACGCTGTCCTTTCGGCTGGGGACTCAGAATAGGCCGACTGCAAGTCTGCAGAAGGGTACCCCCACAATGTTGCGGGATGTATCAGACGATACACCACATACACGTTCTGGGAAAAGGCGATAAACTACATTCGACAGCAAGGCCTCTGATCAGGAGGTTTTGAGGAGCGTGGAATTATTGCTGGTGTTTCCAGGACCACCCTGACCAAGGTTGGTAGAACCTGTTAGGGGGCCGAACTATGGGAAAATAGTTAACCACAAACTGGGGGTTAAAATGCTATGAAAGTGCAAAAAAAAGATTTTAATACCAACAATATATTTTTGTAAAATAATTATAACCATCAAAGAATTTTACAGAAAAAATATTACTATCAATAAATTATTACCAGAAATATATTTTTGAAAAAAAAATTACAGAGCAATACATTTTTGAAGAGATAAATTTTCAGCAATACATTTTCTGAAAAAGGATATTAGCAGCAATACATTTTTGGGGAAAATATTACCAGAAATATATTTTTGAAGAAATAAATATTGCCAGCAATACATTCTGCTTTTTTTTAAATATTACAAGCAATATATTTTTGAAGAAAAAATATTACCAGCAATACAGCAGCAATACATTTTTGGGGAAAAAATATTACCAGCAATATATTTAGGGAAAAATATTTGCAGGCAATACATTTTTGGGAAAAACTATTTCCAGTAATACACTGTTTTAATAATATATGACCAGCAATACATTTTGGGGAAAGTAAATATTACCAGCAATACATTTTTGAAGTAAAAAATATTACCAGCAATATATATTTTTTGTTAAAATATTACCAACAATATTTTTTTTTAAATGTTAACAGCAATAAAAATCTTGTTAGCATTAAATATCCCATTCAGGTTGATATGCCGTAAAACAAACCAAATAAAACTAAAAAAATATAAGAACAGTATCTTGTTAGAAACTATATTTTATTTCCTATTTGATATAAGATAAATGACCTGTGTGCCCTCTAGTCGTAATATTAAACAAAACAGCACAAAGGCTTTATATTAATTTTCTGTTATGTAATCACCAATAATTCGCCAGCAAACGAAACTAGCAAAATTATATTGATTTTAGTATTTTTTAGTAACTTGTTTATATGTTTTGTTTTGTTTTTTTCTTTCTGTTTGCCCGGGTTAACAGGAAGGTCAGAAAATTAGATATAACTACACATTGGATAGTTTTGCCATCAACTACTGTAGGAATGGTTTAAGCCGGTGAGATATGTGTAAACAAGTACCGTAGCTATAATAATGCCAAGGTAGAGCATTGGACATCGTTATATTGCGGAATTTTTATTTTAGCCAAAAAACATGAGATATTACTTCCCTGATAATTGTAGATATTCTAGATGTATTTTAGTAGAGAACAGCTGGGGTATACTAAGAATGGGTGAATTCTTGAAAGATAATAAGCGACACATGATAACTTCAAGCGCCACGACAATAGAAAATCGGGACCGTCGATAAGGATACTAACCACGAAACTAAATGCAAGTTTGCATCAGATTGCACTCCAATTTAATGCCGGTACTTTTTAATACATCAAAAACACAATGCGCAAGTCACATTGTTTTTTTTTTGTTGTTTTTTTTTTTCATGCGGCTTCATAGTCGTTACATATATATATATATTAGGGTAGGTTGATTTTCAACTTTTTTTTGAATATCAAAAAGAATCACCCAGGGAAAGTTGGGTATTGGTATAATAAGTACTGACACCAAAAAGTTGATTTGTAACTTGCACCAATTTTTCAGCATTTAGTTTAAAAGATCGTCTAATATGAAGCACTAGAAAATCCTTGTTTTTCATACGTTTAGATATGAAATTGCTTAAAATATTTATAATTTAAATCCAGAAACGTTTGTCATTTTGTATTATTCAAATGAAATAAATATAACATATCAAAAAGTAGCAATTAAATTGAAATTATAAACTCCCACTCCACCCTACCAGCTCAGATAAACTGCATTTTACCTCATTAATTGAGATACGTCAGTAATAACATTGCAAGATATTGTAAAACAGTTATTTTTTCTGTTATCAATGAAACAAAAGCAAACAAGTATGGACTTTGCTAGGAACAAATCAAGGGATGATGATTTTAATATAAACTACAATTGTAATTTGAACACTACTCTAAAAATCTATTGGTTATTAATAGTGGGTCTTTTAAGTTTCTATTTTATATAATAATTGTAAGGCATAAAGTTATAAAAATATGAGAAAAAACATGAATGTTGTGAGAATAATATCAATTTTTATTTTTGCATCATGTTAAACTGCTTAACGGCATACATAAGTGCCCTTTGAAGCAAAGGAAGGCCTCATTTCATGGCATAAAACTTTTGTAATGATGTGCATATGCTTTGCTTCAATTCCATAGACTGATTGGGAGGATGCAGTTGTTAATTTTACTGTCCTTTCAACACATTGTGAGTGTAAAAGAAAATCAGGTAACTCAAAAAATCCCACTCATTGATGACTCCAGATGTTCATAATCATAAAGTTCCTCTGTGAATCCAGGCTCAAAAATTCCTCTGTGAATCCAGGCTCAAAAACTCCATTTTGGGACAGGTCAATCAACTGAGACCAATGTATTGCATCAAAATTTATCTTTGATATTTTTTAACCTCTTTCTGGTTGGAAAAAATTAAAAAAATTAAATCAAAATAAAAAATTAAACTTAATTGTCTTAATTTTTATAATGAAATTGGGATAGTACTTTAAAATGAAACTATAAATCGATGAAATCATTTTAATAAATATTATGTGAGGGTATTTAGACTATTCAAAATCGTGCAGTTCTGAGTAAATTAAAGAAAAGTAAATTAAAAAGCAAACACTACAAAAATATTTAATTTAAGATTCTATAAACTATAAACAAATTCGAGCTTCTTTTAGGCGGTTATTTTTTTCAGTCTGCATCGGAAATATCATTAGCATTCCACATGTTCTTGTTTACATTTGTTTCAAGTTTATCGAGCTGATTTAAAACACAAACATAATTAAGTCTGTTCCTTTTTTATTTTAATAAACTTAATTATTAAAAGAAAGAAAGAAAAACTTTATATTCACTGTGTTATTTAATAATTTTTTTATTTTTGAAGACATTATTTTTCATTCGCGAGTTTGTTTTTTTGCATGAGCGCAAGAAGTTATTTTTCCATTTATTTATTTCGTAAGGTAAGTAAATACATACTTATTATTCCATCTTTTATATTTTTCCATCTTTTTTTATTTCACTTTGGAATTTATGATTCAATTTGTTTAATTTTTTATAATAACAGTATAAACATTTTTTTCAGATATTTTTATAAAAATGGTTGGAAAACGAATTGTCCATTCTACTCGCAGTGTTACTGCTACAAAATTTGGAGGACGACCTTGTCCATTAGATAAAACAGAGTCGCCTGTTTTTCGACATATCATCCAGTATAGTTATTTTCTAAAAAGTACTTGTTCAAACTTAACAAACTTTGCTATTTCAAAATTTAATATTTCAGTTACCAGAGGGTCAAAATAGGACACAAGGGTAGTTTCCAAGTTAGACCTGTTGATAAAACTGCCATTCAGAAACCCAAAAAGAGTGTAGTGGAAGGAGAAAGACAAAATCAAATTGATCCATCTCCTATTGCCTTCACATCTTATGATCCGGATGTTATTCTTTCCATTCATCAAATAGCGATGAAATATATGATGCATATGAGCCTGCCAGACATTCCAAGGGTATTTACAGCCTTTTAAAAATTCCTCCGTATGCTACTGAGTTGATCAGACGTGATCGTTCATCAAAATTAGGAGCAAGCCTTGCAAATGCCTTTCTTTTAGATTTGAAGGCTATGGGCCTTCTCAAACAAAGTGTTAATATTGAAGACATAATTTTGGATAAATCTAAAATAGAATGAAGACAACAAAATGCCCATCAAAACACATTGATAAAGCAGAAAAAAATTATTTGTATTATTGTTGACGGAAGACATGACAAAGATACATTGCTATATAAAGAGATTGTGGAGGCAGATGGAAAGAATTTGTCCATTACATAATATATATATATATATATATATATATATATATATATATATATATATATATATATATATATATATATATTAAATAGACAAAGGGTATACATATATGGGGTAGGTCGATTTTGAAACCACAACTAACTCTACTCAGAGAATGTTGCTAATTAATATAAATAATAACTGGACAAAATATTTTTCTCTCAAAGTTAACCAATTTTTGCGCAAATGCATTTAAATAGGAACATAATCGAATATTCTGAATTTCGCCCGGTGTTAACCGAAAACATAAGTAGGTCAAATTAACGTCGGATTTTGAAGAAAAAAATGTAGAAAATACCCTTATACCGTATCTAGACTATTTTTCTTCGTTAAGTGGCCAGAGAGTTAATTCTTATCAATAGATTCATCATCTTCTGAGAGGTTTTCCTAAGGTTGGGTACGGTATCTATTTCAAGGCTAATGTTTGCGGTCACCCTTTAGTTGGTTCCCAGTGAGGGATATTTTTATGGCGCGCCTACAAGTCGTTATGTGTCGGGAGAATTCTCTTTTATTATTGTCTATCTGATTATCTATTTATTTATTTGTTTATTCAAGTGGGTGTTTTATATACAAATCGTATTGCACTGAATTTCAATTTGTTTTTGACGACTACAAAAAGGGTTTTATATATATATATATATATATTAGTTTTATTATTACTCGTTATATCATATAATAATTAGTGCTACACAATCATCTGTACACGTCTGTTTTCTCAGATCAATAGTTAAAAAGATTTGCAGGAACAAACATTTATTAGAGTGTGGCGCTACAAAAGTGATTTAAGAAATAAGAAAATACAAAAATTGCAAAAATAAAAATGACTATTACATAGAATATTCATGTATATATTAATTTGTATTCTATTATTATTATATTGTATTATATTATATGAATATTCATAGAGTATTACATAGAAGGGAAGATATTGTGATATTCAAGCTGTTAGTTACCAATGGTTTGGAAAAAAACTCTAATCCGTATTAGAAAGACCTATAATATTTAGTTAACTATGGAGAAAAAATATTTTATATATTTCAACCAATAATAACGCTAACTATTCAGCCAATAAACGTCAAATCTTTCTTTTATGGAAATGGTTAATCTTTCCATAAAAGGTAAATATGGTGATTCTGAAAATGTTGGAATATATTTGAAACTATTCTTCAAAATCATTGAAATTGCTTACAGAATGTCTTGTAAGAGAAGAAAATGAAACAATATCTAACAAAACTGGTTAAATCTTTTAAAAATAGGATGCGACAGCAAAATCTGAACACGTATTTAACTATTTAAAGTGGCCTTCCAAAAGCTAAACAAAATACTGAGAAACAAAAGAATTTCGTTTTTTCGTGAGAAACAATGAAATGAGTGCTATATGGTATTCATTCTCTTATATGTCACTGAATGCTGGACGATCTCTTGATATTAAGAAAACTGGCGGCAAAGAAATGTGGATCTACAGTAGGATACTGGTAATATCATGGATGGAATGAGTAAGCAACAATGAAGTCTTAAAGAAAATGGCATAAAATGGCATTAAAGAAAACTTATACTTAGAATCAGGAAAAGTCAGCTGAAATTCCTTGAATACAAAATGAGGAAAAACATAACCCCGCCATGGGTAAGATAGATAGAGGGCAGCAATGAACATCTACTTGAGCTTGTGAGAATAAATGGAGTAACGTGGGTAGGAGTCTTAGCAAATGGAGAAAAACTGCTAAAGCGATATGGAAATTCCGGAGAGCCATGATCGCCAATGTTTTGAAGAAGAAGAGTTGTTGGAGTCACAGTGGCATTCATTTCTTGAAATTAAACTTTTTTTTTTCCTTTTCCTCAGTTTATTCTATTTATTCAACCTTGCAACGACTTTACTAGACGGAAATGATACCCATTGCCTCTATTATCATTATGCCTTGTTCTACGAAATCAATAATAAACAGAGTTTAAGGAATAGGGTGTAAATAACGTACATAATTTGAAATCAAATACAGAATGAAATCACAACTAGATAAAAAGACATATTATTATTTTTTCAAATTAAGCATTAAGACAAATATTTGTGGTGTCAATGAAGCATCTTTTGTTTGAATTTTACAACAACTGACACTAATGACGTTACGAACAAAGAAAAAGGAAAAGTAAAACAAAAAAGGTAAAAAAAGAAGAAAACAATACTCCGTTTTGAATTCGAAATTTTCATAAGGCATTTCAAATAGTTTTACAAAAAACAAGACCCCTCTGTTGAGAAATGTCAATTTTACTTATTGTGTGTGTGTGTTTTTTAACAAAAGAAGCATTTTCCATCATATTTTTGCTCCTCTATTTTTCTTCTGAAATATAATTAAGGATGGCATGTTCAAAGGATGCATCAATGACTTACGTCATTAAAGGAACGCATTATACATTAACTAGTTAAGCGACTTAATTATGCATCTAGATTACATACTTTTGATCTTGGGCTTTATGCATAACACATCCAGTAAATATCAACATTCCCGTTCAGTCCCTTCTCTACGGCAAATCATTAGTCGATCAGAGGAATTCAAATAAAGAAACCTTCTTCTTTGCGTGCCTCAAACACTTTTAAAAGAAATTGTATGCCATGCGCAACGTCTCTTTCTCTTCATTTTACATTACACATCTAAATAAATCACAATCACTTAACATTAACTTAAGTGAATTGTGTTGCATTTCCACTGAAAACTCGAGTCATGTTAATAAATCGTCTCCTCAGTTCGGGATATTCATACGACTGCCATGAATATCATCAAAATTGTTCAGAAATATCTAAACTGTTAAAACGTAGATCAATTGTTAAAAAGGGGTTTCAACGAGTGGAAAATGTGGATCTCGGTGAAGATCATCTTTAGTCAAACATTGTGAAATGGCATTGCAGAAACAGAAAATCTACCCGATAACAGAAAATACATCACTTGAAGATTTCCAAAAGGAACAATATCTAAAATAGATATCACGTCTAAGTCTAGAGAAATAATGTCATAATCAATATGTTGACATTTCACACTACTTGCAATAAAAGGTTACGTACGAATCGCTATCAATACTTGAAGTAGCGATAACAGCTACAGAGATAAGCAGTTCGTCAAATGCTATTAGACATGATTAACTACTTAAAAAAGAAACTGTAATTCTGGGTATGATGATAAACAACATCCGGCAGCAAGGTCTCTGATCGAGTGATTGAAGATTTTGAGGAACATGGAACCATCTCTTAAATGACGTTGTTCCCAGATCCACCTTAACCTGGGATGGTAGCATTATTTTGGCTCCCATCTATGGGCAAATATTGAAACAATAATCAAAACACTATGAAAATATAAAAATAAATTTTTATAGTAAAAATTACCACCAGTATATTTTTATAAAAAAATTACTAATAATACCTATTCGTAATAATATTAACAACAATAACTATTTATAGTAAAATTACAAACAATACTGATTTATAGTAAAATTATCAGCAGTAGGTTTTTAAAATAAAAAGGCCAGCAAAACCTTTTACCTCTAGTTGAAGGTATACAATTACGTTCATGATATATTTAGTTAGTCATTTATAGCAAAATTACCAACAATTTATATTAACATTACCAACAATACTTCTAGTATATATTTATTTGAATCCATGGAATTGTGTTCAAAATATTTACATTTCGGCATTAAATAACCCATAGAGGTGTTGATATACCGCTAAAAGATATGAAAAAAATCAAGGAACAACCAATTGACAAGCAGACAGAAGCTGATAAACAAAATATAGACTGCTGCTTATCTTCATCCTGCAAACCAAAACATGTTAACAACTACAATCATTTAATATCCAAATATGTGTTCTATAACCATTTATTTATAGTAACAATATTTGATATCCTTTCTGATTTGTACGTTTTTATTGCCGTATGATAACGATTTTATCTCAGCTCCAACAAGCACGAGATATTTCAGAAAAAAATTAGCTAACCCAAGCGTAGCTGCCGAATTCCGATGATGACATTTCACCATTACAGTTTAGGGCTAAAAAAAATTATAATATAAAAATTACAAATATCTGCCACCAACGATTAATTACACAGTCAGGTCAATTCTTAAGGATGAAGGGGTGAAAGTGCACATCTTTCATAAATGCAAAATGCAAATCCTCTCTGACAAAATTGTCTTAAGATTAAAATTGAATATGAATATTGGGGAATGTCTTTGTCGATTTTAATATTTCGGTCACAATTAAGGCACCCAGAAAAAAAATTTTAAATAATTTTTACTTCTTTTTAATTTTTAATTATTTTAATTTTTAAATATTTGATTAAATTTTCAATTTTTTTTTGTCAAATATCACCAATTTAATGTAACAAAATAATGTAAATTTTGGCTAAAAATGCAATATTTTAATTTATTCTGTTATTTTAATTTTTTTGATTCATGTCACAATTTCGAGCCAAGCGTGTTTTTAACGAAAATGCTAAAGTGAATTCAATTCTCCAGAAACAAAATATTATTCGAAAAAAATAAAATCACATTACGTATATTTCATAAGGCTGCAAAATATTATAGTTGCCAAAAATATTTCCTAATTTTTATTATATTTTTCAAATGAATTACGTAGGAAATAAATCCTGTCCGATTACACCAAGTTGTATTAATTTTAAAAATTTAATAAAATAAATATCTGTAGATTTTTATTATATTGAGTCAAGCTTTTGGATTCTATTTTTATTGGTTTTACTTTATTTGTTGGAATCATTTCACCCCAAGCAAGGTGATAATGACACTAGGACGCAAAGTGTTACAAAGAAGTGAAAGGTAATGAGGAGAAGTGAAGAGAAAGGAAAAATAAAAGAACAGGTTTCAGAAAGAAAGATTGCGATTGGTGTTTCATTTGTAGAGGCAAGGAACAAAGAATTTGAGAGTTCCACAGTCGATAAATGCGAGAAAGGAAACTGTTATTTTATTAGCAAATAACTCACCTACGAAACGCCTGATAATTATGCACCAACCCAATAGTAGAAACACCGGACCAGATATGCTGCAGTATTCAATGCACGGGAAAATGTTAGATTTATAAAGGTTCTAGGTAGATTCTGGCATGAAGAATTATCTTGCATGACAGTACACAAAATCTTCTAGCAGTGAATCTAGAAATATAATAATTCCACTTCATGTAAAACGGTGGCAAATATTCGCGCAAGAAAGCGCAAAGTGTTTTCTTGTAAGTTAAGATAAATCATAATGATGGCAATTAGAAATAGTGTTCTATGATGATTAAATGAAAACAGTTTTATTTTAGAGGATTTCAAATTTAAGCGCTATTCCCTGCTCCAGTTAAACACTGGTGGTTATTTACATTATTCGAACTGTTATCCTCACTGCCATATTCACAACATTTCGGTCGTTGTACGCTCCGGCCTTCGTCAGATGATTGGAATTTCGAACCGAACCCTATATTTCGTCCACCGGGGTAGATTGTTCTAGTTCTATGTGCCATGTCTCTTCTGGGTGTCCCAGTTATTTCTATTTAACTCAACTCTGCAAGTATTTTGGTTCACCACTGCTGTAGCTTGGTATTGAACTCACAACGCTTTGGGTCTAGTCACTGGATCTAACCAATATTTTTTTTATCCACTGAGCCAAGTGTCCCTGAATAGAGATGTTGGTTATATCCAGTGACTAGACCCAAAGAGAACTGGGAGTTCTATACCAGGCTCAAAAACAGAAGATAACTTCAATCAAGCAGGAAAGCAACGAGACATTTATTATAAAGTTTAGAGAGAACAGGAGCCTGTTCGGGAGCATACACCTTGATAATTATAGCAGGAATGCCATCGGGTCTAGATGCTTTATGAGGATCAATGTTAGAGATGATAGCAGAACCCATGACAGGTGTTATATACATATCACTCAACAGAGAATCAGTTCTAAGATAGGCAGGTATACTCCAGTTGCGTCAAGAGTAGAGTTTGAGAATTTACAGGCAAAGCATTCAGCTTTATCAGCAGAGGATAATAACACCTAAAATCGATGGAAAAGAAGTGGAGTAGAGACCTTGGACTGATTTAATACCCTATTACAGAGACGCCATTAATCACGAGAGCCAAAGTTTTTAGAGGCCATACGGTATGTCATTCTCTCATCAAACAGGGACTTTGCTCTATCGAGGACTCACTCACATTTCGTACGAGCAGTAACGAATAGGCACCTGATATGATGAGAGCTGTCAGGCTGTTATAGCCAGAAATAGGGATCCCTGTGTGCTGTAGAGATCGAGGATGCTGTTGTAAACCATGGATAGGTTTGTGGTTTCACCTGGTATTTCCGAGAAGGGATGAAAGTGTCCATGCCGGCTTTGATTTAAGAAAAAACCTCAGTGTCACAATGTTTAATTGCATGTTTGAAAATGTCAGTCTAAGGGCGTCACGAAAAAAATCAGGGAATGATTACCAATGCTGGCAACAGAAAGAGGTCTTATGTATAGAGGGTTCCTGTTTAATGTATTCTGGGAAGCAGCTATCAATAGCTACCACAGAGTGATCCGAGTTACCAAGAGGGCAGTATTGTGAATTTTGGCTAGTGAACATGTAGGGATGTCTACGATTTGACTGAGGGATTGGGTAATGGAAAAAGTTAATGTCTGTATACCGGCAACATCATTGCCTTTAAAATGTTTCAGCTGCGTGTTGTGGTATGTATTAAAGTCACCGAACACAGATGTTCACAGATTGATGGAGAGAAAGTGCCTTTTCTATTCTGTCGGTTATTGTGTCTAATATACTGCAGTCTTGGGAAGAGGGAGAAACGATAAAGGAAAAAGAGATAGCTGACAGAATTTAGTAACGAAAGACGGATGTATATGAAAGAGTAGTCGGCGCCCTTGGGAGACAATTCCCTGGCCATTGGAAGATTATCCCGGATGAAAACACTAAGGTCATGCACGTGAATGCTGGAATCTTTTCAGCAAAGGAGAAGATATGCTGGAATCAATAATTTATTGGTAGCAATGGAAGAATTCAAGTTGAATTCACAGAGGGCAAAGATATCTGGCGACTTTTCCAGGAGAAAAGATTCTACGCTGTAGAAATTGCAACGGATACCATGAATATTGCAAGAAGAAAGATTAAGGTGGGACGGTGATTTTCTTTCTTTTTTTTATTAGCTGGTTTACTGTCATTTCTTTTCATTGTGATTTCCATGATGAGATATGTTTTGAGGAATATATATATATATATATATATATATATATATATATACTTTTCATTTCAAAATGCATATATATATATATATATATATATATTTAAGCAAATATATGGATATAGATCCGACAGTATAAAGAAAAATATACTGAAAAAACAAACAAAAATCCTAATATGCGATTATGCTGTTTTAATGTTTAATGTCAACGTCGGACGTTTCGGTCTAATAGACCATTTCACAACATCGCCCACGTGACGACGACGTGATCATATTTAAACGGAACGCTGATCTTATAAAAGATTTCAATTATCTGTTTGGATTGGTATTGCTTTTATGTCCATCGTCTTTTTCATGTTGAATTGTATATGGTCTATATTAATTATGTTTTATGTCCTGAAGATGGTCTATTAGACCGAAACGTATATGCGTGTGTGTGCCTGTGTGTTAAATAATAATCTAGCAGACTATTATTTTTAAAGAATTATATTTCCCCTGACTTCCTCATTTTGACCTTTGAGGTCAGATGGCAGACAAAACAAAGGAAGTTCATTTTTGATTGGTTAAAACTAACGTGACAACGTTAGAGTTATAAATTGTTTTCAGGTATTAAGTTTTTACACGTCGAAGAGAACAGACGTGGTTATTGCGAGTCTAGAGGTACTTACTCCCCAGTGGGGTTGATAGAGCAACCCACTGGCTTGTTAGAAATGTACGTGTTTAATAAAATAGTAAGTCGAAACCCCTTTTGTTGAAGTTCTCATTTTACCTCCGAACAATCCAACTAACCATCACCCGGCCAGGAGAAGACGGCCGAGTGTAAAGAATGTGGGTTTGTTGTGGAATCGACCCCGTCAAACAAAAGACCTCCCCAGAAGAGGCGGGGGTATCCAACATTTGTCTGTACAGGGTGCGATGGATAAATTGTCGATTAAGTTATGCTAAAATGAAAATAACACTGATATCATTTTTATATTTATCAAAATTACCCAAAAATATCTTGAAATACTAAAGAGTAAATCTATTCAATAAAATCGCCACTGACTTCGACCACAGCCTCCAGACGACTTCGGAATCTGCTGCAACAATTCTGGACCCTCTCTTTGTCTAGGTTAGTGAATGCTGCCATAAGACTTGCTTTCAGTCTATCTTTGGTATTAAAAGGAGTTTTGGTGATCTCTCGCTCACCTGCGCCTCGGACCTAAGAATCTAGGGGTTGCAATCTGGGAGTTAAGTGACCAAATGTAAGAGGTGATGTGATCGCAGAAATTTTCCGACAGCCATGACTGTGTTTTCCTGCTTGGTGCAGAATCAGCTGCCAGAGATAGGGCCTTCCAGTAGCCAGCCTCTTCACGAAGCCGCCGTGTAAAGTCTGAGGCCATGTGTGAACATGGGTAGAGGCATAAAGTCGCCATCACTAGTGATCACTCCATACACCTATTCTTTCCTGCACTTTACGCAGATTGACATAGTCTCTTAAATATTCGTTTTGGAGCTTCCGGTGTGAATTCCAAACAGTGCAGCATGCTGTTTCCAAATTTCTGGTTAAAAAATAGTGAATTGAGACATGGTGATCCTTTTCTCCCAAATGGTTACCAACTGACCTTTGTATATTGTGTAGTTGACAAAAGCAAAATTCAAAAAACACGCTTAAATTATAAAATAGCGACAATTTATCCATCGCACGAAATATATATATATATATATATATATATATATATATATATATATATAATGTGTATTGGTGTGCGAAGCAGTATATGTACGCTTGTGTGTGCGTATATATGTGTACGCTGCGCACACATACGTTCTCATATACATTTTCTAATTTCCAACTTTCTTACCAACACCCAAAATGCACCTCCCCAAAAAATAGCCCGGTTCATTTGTTTGGATACATACCTTTTCGTTTTATCGGTAAGTGAGCTCCCTTTTTATTCTGAAAAGACCAAAGTGTCCTTCGTTGACTCCACCCATCTCTCCCAACTTCTTCCTATCTCGCATTCCCTCTGTCCAGCTCTTACGTAAATCTGATTATTTCTAAAGCCGTCCCACCCCATTAGAATGCGTGTGTGGAATTTCCGAACAAGAGATTATTAATCAGTTGTTTACAAGATCTCTATCGCGTGCTATATCACGCTACGATCTGAAGTTCCTCTTTGTATAATGTCACGGGCATCTACTCAACGAACTATTATTTTGATGACCTTTACACTAATTCAAACACTGGACACATTTTTGTCTGTGAGGACATTTATTAAAGACTCGAGGCAACCTTTACATGATATTATCACCCGAAGCAACGACTAGCAAACACCTACTTATCGCCAAATCGTTTTCTTTTACGCAGCAAAAAATAAACATTATTAATGTTATAATTAAGCCGAAAGTTCAGTATATTTACATAAATCGAATCTATTTCTGTTTTAAACTTTCTAATAACCATATTATCATATTTAGCATAAATAAATAAAAAACATAACAAAGTGTTTTTTTTTAATTGACGGCAAGGAAGGCTATAATGCCACTAAGGCACGAAAAGAGTGAAAGCGAATGAGAAGACTCTCCAACAGCTCACTCTCACAGGAGGGATGTGGCGAGTCTCTCACTGCTCTATCTCTACTCCCATAGAAGCAATCTACATGTCTTGGTCCCTCTCGGTCTAACCTTCATGGGTAGGACTCATCATGCCACATATAGTAGCAAACCACTCATATCCCCTCCGCATCCCATCAGCGAGATCCCATCAGTTTCTTCTCGCGAACCACTGCTCTGTGGAATAGACTTCCAAAAGGAGGAGCATAGAACCATCTCTTAATTTCATTTGTTCGTAGGTCCACCCTGACCCGGGGGAGTAGCACCTGTTAGAGTCACAGTTTTTGGAAAATAATGAACACCCAAAGTGGTGTCAAAACACTATGAAAGTATAAACAAAATACGTTTTTGTGGTGAAAATACCAACAATAAATTTTAATAGTATAAACAACATTATCAACATTACATTTTTATAATAGAATTTATTAAATTAAAAAATATTAAAGCTAACAAGAAAATTAAATTTCGACATTACATGACCCATACAGAGTTGATAAGCCATCAAACAAGCAAACATACAAACAAAATATTATCTTATTTAACCAAGCAATATACAAAAATCAGCTATTTATAAATTTATCACCCCAAATAATTCCAACCATAATTTAGTGTGGCCGTTGAAATAGTTTAACGGTCTTACTCTAACTTTGTGTCTCTAACTCGCTAATTACCCAAATTAAAAAAAAAAGTAAATCTATACGCTGCGCCAAATCCTTAAATACTAATTTTAAAAGGAAGTTTGTGTGTTTTTATCCAACATTATTTCGATAATCGTTATTTTAGTGGATAAACGTTTCGGAATTGATATCTCCGTTTTTAATTTATTTTTAAAATAATTTTTAAACCGGGAAATTTATATCAACTGGTCCAGATAGAGAAGTCCTATCAAAGAAAAAAAATGTGCCCCTCAACAATATAAATATTGCATTTCTTTCTTTTTTTTTCCATCACGAAAACCACTCGTAGAGCCGAAGCGTGTCATTAACAATTAAGCCACGGGACGCTAAGAGCAGACAGCAGAAATCGTTTCTACAATCTTCGACATAAGGAATACCCAACTCTCGTTGGGATGTCTTCAAATCTCTCTCTGTTAGCTTCACTTCCGTACTCGATTGGCTCTTAGGGGCTTCAATGACAGCCAATCTAGAACAAATTATACTGATTGCAAACAAAAGAAATCGTTTCTACAATCTTCGACATAAGGAATGCCCAACTCTCGTTGGGATGTCTTCAAATCTCTCTCTGTTAGCTTCACTTCCGTACTCGATTGGCTCTTAGGGGCTTCAATGACAGCCAATCTAGAAAAAATTATACTGATTGCAAACAAAAGAAACAATCTTCGTGAAAAAAAACATGACAATTACCAACATAAGAAATGCACACATCTCGTTGCGATGTCTTCAAATCTCTCTCTGTTAGCTTCACTTCCGTATACGAAACTAGGAAACCCTTTTTTTTTTACTTTTTTTTTACTCCGACAATTAATTCTTATTCCTATAACCGATATTTCTAGTAGATGAACGTTTTTGAGTTGACATCCTTGTGTGTATTTATTTTGTTTTATTTTTACTTATATAGTGAAATTAGTATCACCCAGCCTAGATACAATAGTCTGACTAAATTCTAGTCCAGATAATATTAGTTTCACTGTTTGACAAAAAACAAAAAACACATGTCCCAACTAAAAACGTTTATAGTAATAGAAAAAATCTTTAATGAAAGCATTTTGTCCCGGTAAGGTGATAATACCAACAAGACTTAAGGATTACTGAGTGTGAAATGAAAATACG
The DNA here is from genome assembly GCA_903632075.3 of Acanthosepion pharaonis. NCBI lineage: Eukaryota > Metazoa > Mollusca > Cephalopoda > Sepiida > Sepiidae > Acanthosepion > Acanthosepion pharaonis. The sequence goes on along the minus strand of CAHIKZ030001668.1, from coordinate 7,713,825 downwards.
TCAATAAAAAATAGGATTTCCTGGCAAGTGTTCTGTCGACGTACATTCATTGATTCCATCTTAGCTGGGATTTGCACCTGAGGCGCGCCATGATACGAACATTACCTTCTTATTCCATAAATAAAAAAGTTCCATTCTGAAATCTTAATTCTAATACTTTGTCGAACATTCTCCCGGCAGGACGTTTTCCTGATCACTACAATCTTTATATCATCAAATCTAGGGCTAAACGTTTTCTTTCCTAGATAACCACATAAACTGCACTTCTTGCCGTCGCATACGTTCATACAAAATCAATATTTGTATTGGATGGATATTAGCAAAATATCTTTGTTGTTTTTTGTTTGTTTTCATCGTAGTGTACGGATCATGTTATATTCTTCGATTGCTAATCAAGTAACTACTATCGATTAAAAAGAATTGAATCCACAGTAGACTTTATCCCAACATGCGTTTATCTTTACTATACGTTTGGCGTAGAATGTTTATCGGAAACCCGAGCTTACGTTTACGGCCTAAGCCCTTGACAAAGGCATTACTACACTTCTGGCAACACATGTCCTAGACTGGCTGCTTCTGAGCCAATCATACCCTGCTACTTAACACATAACTGACAGATGACAATAGTTATGAGTTGTCATAGCAGCGTAGGATTTGCTCTTTCAATGGCAGCCAATATAGAATAAAGAATACTGAGAACAAAAAACATAAATCGTTTCTACCATCTTCGTCAAAAACAAACATGTCAATTGCCACAAAGAAAAGAAAGAATTAATGGTCTTTATCGGTCAATTCTCGAAGAGACATGGCATATAAAAATCCATATTTGAGAACCTGACGTAGGTGTCTCTATGAATAAATCTGACCTAAATCTATATTACTAAATTTTAATGAGCCTGCTCTCTTTCATAAACTATTCCCCAAGATTATATTCAAGTTCAATAGCCACACGCACAAATGCAAATATTATATATATATATATATATATATATATATATATATATTAATCAAGTCACCCCAAGTAAAAAAAATCTAGGTATATGGGTGACCGAGTAAAGGATAAAAACTGAACTAGTTTCAAGAAAATAGAAGATGGTGATTGACGTTGCATCTAAATTTTTGAATGTTTTAGTTTTCAGGGAAACAAGAAAACGGAAAAGAGTTTCATCAAGAAAAGACGCTGTTGATGTAGAAGTGACGGATATATTTACTTAATCCAATAGTAAAACGGTGGGACCTATATCACAATTTAGTAGTACGCTTAAAATCAGGTAGTCCGGCTACCAGGGGAAAAAATCATCTGAACAGTTGCCATGAACATATTTTTAGAAAAGAAAGAGAGAAACCACGTGACGTTGGTGAGAAACTGACTGAAGTCGAGATACCAAGTCAGGATGGATTACATTTCAGATCCTTCTTTGGATCTTGTCAAAACCCTCGAGATGGATAACAGGAGCACCTGGCCAGATATGGCAACAGTATTCAATGCACGGACGTATGGTAGAATTGTAAATGTGCAGGATCGACTCTGGAGAGAAAACTTTCTGGCCCGACGCAGTGACCTTGCAGTAGATGCAGCCATTGGTAAGATGTAGTCGTTCGACTTCAAGTCTGTTGAAAAAAGTGTAGCCAAGAAGGCACAGTGTATTGCTCTCCATGAGTCTATCATCAGCCATTCTGATGGCGGGAAGGGAGGTTTTCTATCGTGGTTAAAAGAGAGCAGTTTCGTTTTGGAGGAATTAATATTTACAAGTCATTTTCTGCCCCAGTTAACCAGTGATTGGAGGTTCTTTTCAAGAGCACCGGCCAGGTTAAATTTGTCAGTTGTGAAGGATTTGCTTTTGAGACAGGAGTAAATGGTAATGCCATCAGCATAAATGCCTAGTTGGGAACTGATGACATCAGGGAGATCATTGATGAAAATCAGAAAGCGTAGGACCCAGGAGAGAGCCTTGGGGAACACCCACTTTCGTGTAAAAAGATCTAGAAGGGAGCACGTTCAAAACGATCTTCATCTTACGATTTGATAGGAAGGGTTAGATTAAATCAAAAACGCGTCTAGTAATACCGTAGCCTTGATGCTTAGGTAGAAGACCAGCGTGCCAAAACCCGTCAAACGCCTTCCAGATCCCCGTTATTACCAAGAGGTTGATATAACTATTCAGCGACGGTCGTTAGCACATCAACGTTAGATCTGGAAAAACCGAAGTTATATTATTTATCAGAGGGTAGGTCGTGAGAATTAATAAGCGTAACCACTTGAGCATTGATTAAAGCCTCGAATACTTTGCCGAAAAGTGATAATAGTCTAATAGGATGATAGTAAAAGGGGTCGGAAGGTTCTCCAGTATTCTTAAAAACAGGAAGTAGAGAGGAGGAATTCCATCAAGCAAGGGAGTGGGAAGCAGAGAGACATTAGTTGTAGAGTTCGGAGAGAACTAGAGCTAGCTCGGGAATAGATTACCTTTAGGACGACGGCTGGGATCACCTCCGCTTGCCTTATGGGAGTCTAATTTAGAAATAATGTCTAAGGTCTGTGAAGGCGTTATGCACATATCACTGACTAAATCCTCTGTTCTAGGAGGGAGATCAGGTGTTCGTACTCCAGTTGAATCGGGTGTTGAGTTGGAATAGAATTTCCGAATAAAACATTCAACCTTCTGCTGTCGGGACTTCGAGCTGATTGAATAGAGGAGGGATTGAGGATTTGCTCTTGTTCAGCACAATCTTTCAGACCCGCCAATAATCACTAGAGTCGAATTTACAAGATTCAGTACGCTGTTTCATTTTCTCAGCACACATAACTTCGGTTCTTTGAGGACCCGCATGCAGTCGTTACGTGAAGAGACAAAGAGACATCTGTTGACGTGTACAATCGGAGGAAGTGATTACTGTGGGCTATAGCGGTCGCGCGTGCAGATGAGAACCAAGGAGATGCGTGAGGTTTATGTTGTTATTTTCTTGCTGGAATGTAAAGATATTTTGTTGGTAGGAGGTTCTTGGCAGGTAGGGGAGCGGAAAGAGATATACAGCATGGTCAGAGTTGCCAAGAGTGCAGGACGCCAATGAATTCTGGGTGGAGGCAAAAAATATATCTAGAAGAGAAGTATGTCCATCAAGGTTACTGGGAAAACGCGTGAGGAAGTCTAACGCTTGCGTGAGAAATTGAGTGATTGAAAAGTTGAGGGTCTGGATACAAGCGGGATCAGTGACTGTATTTAAGCTACCTCGCATGGTGGGCATTAAAGTCACAAAACACGAATACATATGCAAAGATAATTAGTCTATATTTTCAAAAAAACGATCAAGCATGCAACGATCATGAGAGGAAGGGGAACTAGCTGTTTAATGCTAGACGCCATCGTCGGCCTGACGATGGCGTATAGCATGGAACAGCCTGTCGCCTCCGCGTGTTGAATTCAATGTTCACTTTTATATTTATATTTACATACGCTCTATCTCTGATATTGAGCAATTTATCACATAAATATAGCACACCTTAAAACTATATTTCTTCACACACACACACACACACACACACACACATATATATATATATATATATATATATATATATAATGTTTATTTTTTCTTTACAGAGTTATCTTAAACTATAAAATTCTCTGGCAATCTGGAAAAGGTAATTTGCATAGTTCTTTAAAAAACACAGAAAAAGATTTCTGTCAGGAATTTTGAAACTACTTGAATGATCGTAAAAGCTTGTGAAACAAACCAATAAATATATTGATCACTGTCCTATTTTGGCCACGGTGGCCACACACACACACACACACACACACACACACACACACATATATATATATATATATATATATATATATATATATATATATATACATATATATATAATAAAGAAAGACCAGTAAGATATATAATCCGGTGTTCTTATTGATATTTTTTAATTTTTATTTTTACAAAACAGTGCTCAATGTAAATTTACAGAGCATAATAAAATAGTAAAAAACATTAAGACAACGGATAAAATTTTAGTGAAATCCGACAAAACAGGAAACTTCTATAAAATAACGACAAGAGACTACAACGATCTAATAAATAAGGATTTACATATTGTGGAGAATATTAATACTAGCAGTAAAAAATCACAGACAAACTGCAGGTTAGTGATAGAGTAAGTCAACTATATGAAAGAGAGTGCTCTATAACCTTAAAGGACCACAAACCAGATTTCGAGGCTAATCCCACTTACAAGGATAATAAACCCAACAAGACCTGATATCGGAAAAATTAGTAAAATGATCCTTGAAAGGGTAAATCAACAAATTAAAGAAAAAATAGGCCTGAAAATTTGATTAATACCAAAGACATGACAAACTGGTTTGCTGCTATAAAGGAGAAAACGAACTGTACACTAATGCAGTTTGATATTGAAAATTATTATCAATCAATATCTAAAGAACTATTCACGAATGCGTTGGACTTTGCTACCCAGTACACGGATATTACTGAAGAAGAAAAGAGCATTATTGTAAATGCGAAAAAATCGGCACTGATACATAAAGGGGGACAATGGATAAAATTTCACATGACTACTTTGACATCACAATGGGATCACTAGACTCAGCTGCGTCTTCTGATCTTATAGGTCTTTTTATATTATACAATCTCACAGCCTACCGTGAAATTAATATAACTGACATTGGTTTATACAGAGACGATTGACTTATGTTTATAAAGAACTCTACTAATTTTAAAATCGATAAAATTTGGAAGATATTATATAAAGAATTTAAAAGCCTGAACTTAAAAATTACGTTAAGCACTAAAGTTTGTCGTTGCATGGAAATCTTCCATGCAAACAAAACAGACTATCATTGTTGCAATGTCCGTGTATTGCTTAATTTATCGTAATTTACTTGTCATCTCTGATGATGGTTTATCTGAGCCGAAGCTGAGATAGGACTAAAACATGTATCAATATGGTGATTTTCTTTCGTCTTTCAATGATATTGTTATTAAGCTTATCAGACGATATGAAAGGAATTTGATTAAAATGAATAGACAAAACTTTTCTATATTATTTAATGAAACATGCATCAATAAAAAAATGCTGCCTAAATACAGACGATATATATATATATATATATATATATATATATATATATATATATATATATATATATATATATATATATATATATATATATATATATATATATATATATATATATATATATATATATATAAATAGATAGATAGATAGATAAAGATAGATAGATAGATATTTTTCTGTATATATATATGTATATGCATACACACACACATATATATATATAGATAGATAGATAGATAGATAGATAGATAGATAGATAGATAGATAGATAGATAGATAGATAATCTTTTAAAGTCATATATATATCAAGATTTTATGAAAATAATTTGTTTTTCGTTTTTTTAGCTTTTTCCGAAATATGACGAAATATAACGAAATATGACGGGAGCTAGAAGAAAATTATTTTGCTTTTCTATAGAAAATCAATTTCCAATGATGAAAGTGTTTTATTCGCTTTTCCAGACATCACAATAATCAATCTAAAATTTGTTGGTATTTTTTAAGCCAGTTCGGCAAAACTAAAGCCTAATATTGTATTTTCACAATATGTCTTTCTTAATTCCTTCAGTACATGATTGCGTCAACTTTAGCGATTTAAAATAAGCAATTGCTTAAATTTAATTTGAAAAAGTCTGAGGCTGACCTCATGTCTTCTTCTTATTTTTATTCGCATCCCTCATGGCAGAAGTTGCTTTGAGAATCACTATTACTGATTTCTGACAGAAAATTGTATTTGAATCGTCACGCGAAAAATCTTTAAAAGAAAATTGTAGTATTAATACCTTTGTTTATTCATTTACTTTTTATTGTAGCGAACATAAACAGTTTCTTTTTATTGTTAGATGGCATAGGGGGAGTTTAGTATTCACTAACTCCATTCACAAAACCACTTTTTGTTTTATTCTAGTAAGTCGTATACGAATGTCTACTTTCATAAAAATAACTTTATTTGATTTATTCTTGCATTAAAAATAGACAAGACTCAAGCAATCATCTAGTCATCATTTTATTTAAATAAAATAATAATCCATTTGGACAGAGAAACAAAATTTTTATAAATCATCGGAATAGAGATTTCTCGTTCTAGGCTGGTCCAGAATCGAATAGGCTAGTTAAGGTTGATATCGACTCACTGAGACAATCACATAAGTATAAACAATGCTATTCTTCACAAGTTATAGCTAACATTCTCAAAATGTCTAATTCATATGACGAAAATTATTTTTATTTTAATGTTACTCATTTTGGTGCTTGAGTTACGTAAGTTAAAGAAAATGATATAGTCTACCATATTTAAATGACATTATTAAAAGTCGATTTCTTAGGTGATGTTGCTTCAAGATCTTTTACCCGACTAATATATATATATATATATATATATATATATATATATATATATATATATATATATATATATATATATATATATATATATATATATATATAAAAAATATCAGATGTTTGATCACCGACTAATATTTTGAAATTTGTTTACGCCACGAAATTTTCAGAACTATCTCGTACAACGAGAAATGTTTATTTCTTGGACCAAATTAAATGCACTGCAATTATTCATAACAGAGATCGTTCTTCATCACCCCCAAAAATGAATTTATATATATGACAGGACTCAACAAAGTTTACTTTACTATGAAATACATCAAAGGAGGTACGGTGGAGTATTAGATATCGGCTCCGAGATCCGAGTTCGAATTCCAGTCGAATCTATTACATTCACTTACGTGCTAATACCCTTTGGGAAGGTATGAATTCACTTCTTCTCCCCCACCTATGAGTAAATAGCAGGACAGACCGGGTTTTTAGCTTTAGATTATCTACTGCAGGAAAAAAATCTGCCTCGTCAGTCATGCATCGAAAGATACATGATCGCCTAAGCATGTATCACGCATGCCACATAACTGACTGACTGACATCAAAGCAACAAGTCGTGCTTCAAGTTAGACTAAGTGAATGTATTTACAAACAAAATAAAACCATTAAAATTAAAATAACGACTGACAAATATGTTAGAATTATGATCAGGAAAATTTTTCGCTCCTCTGCTTTATTTAGTAAATATTTATCGTTCGGAATGTTTATTCATTTCTTTACAGAGTTATCTTAACCAAAAGATTAAATTCTCTAGGAGTCTGGAAAAGGTAATTTGCATAGTTATTTAATTACACAGAAAAAGAGACCTGTGTGAAATTTTGAAACTATTTGAATGAACGTAAAAGCTTGTGAAGCAAACAAGTAAATACATTGACTATTGTCCCATTTTGGCCAAAGTGGTCATTAATGCATTATAAGTGGAACCTATGAAAAATGCCAGATTTTTATAGCCTAGAAATAATAGCGGAAATATTTTAAACCGAGTATTAATAGCTGTTTTTTTTTTTGTTTTTTTTTTCAATATCCTAGAATTAATATGGGGTAATCTTTTTAGAAACTTAGTATTAATAGCGGATCTTTTTTAGAAATGTAAAATTAATAGCCAGTCTCTTTTAGAAACCTATAATTAATATTTGGTGTTTTTTTAGAAACATAGAATTAATAGTGGGCGCTTTATTTTTGGAAGCCTAGAATTAATAGAGGTGTTTTTTTGGAAACATAAAATTAATAGCGGGTGTTATTAGAGAAACTTAAAATTAATATCGTGTCTTTTGTTTAGAAACTTAGTATTAATAGCGGATATTTTATAGAAAACTAAAATTAATAGCGGCTCGTTTGAGAATCCTAAAATTATTAGCGAGTCAGTTTTTAGTAATGTAAAATTATACGGGTAATTTTTTTTTGTTGTTAGAAACAGAGAATTAATAACGGGTGTTCCTTTAGAAAACGAAAATTCATTTTGGTTTTTTTCAAAAACCTATTATTAATAGCTGATTTTTAGAAATCTAAAATTAATATCGGTTCTTTTGAGAAACTTAAAATTAACAGTGGGTCTATTTGTAGCAACGTTGAATTAAAATGGCTACTTTATTTTAGAAATCTAGAATTAATATCACGTCATGTTTTATTAGATAATTAGAATTAGAAGCGGATTCTATTTATAGACATAAATTAACTGCGAATCATTTTTTAGAACCTAGAATTAATATTGATCTTTTGAGAAACCTAAAATTACTGGCACCCTTTTTTTAAAAAAACATAGAATTAATATCGGATCTGTTTTAATTATTTTTTACATTAGATTTAATATCGGTCCATTGTTTCGAAAATTATAACTAGTACTGGATCTTTTAAAATCGCATTTTCCTATGTTTTCCCCGTTCAAAAATGTGTGTGTGAGGTGTCCTCCTGAGTAAAAGCTGGCATCGAGGCTTTCATCCCAGCAAGAAAATACAAAGTTAAATCGCGCCTAGCTCCTTGGTCCCAACTGGTTGCTCAACTGCTATATCCTATGGGAATCACTAATTCTGTCTGTACCGAAGCGACATGATTGCAATAGACGTATCTTTGTCTCTGCCCGTAATGAGTGAAAGCGTGTCCTCAAGGAAACAAAGTTTGCTGATAGAATGAAACAATATATTGCATCTCGCAAGTTTGTTTCTAAAGATTATTGGCAGTACAGCAAGAGTGTGCTGAAGAACATAAGATCCACAATCCCACCTTTATTCAATCAATTCTAAGTCCTAACTTCCTCAGTTGATAAGGCTGAATGATTTGCTCGGAAATTCTCATCCAACCCAACACGAGACTCGTCTGGAGTATCCACACAGGTTTTTCCCTTAGAACTGAGGCTCTATTGAGTGATATATGGATAACCCCGTCGAGGGTATCGGACGTCATCACTCAATTAGACTTTCATAAATCAAGTGGTGGTCATGGGATACCAGCCGTAGTCCTAAAGAAATGTGCCACTGAACTGGCTCCAGTTCTCTCCAAACTATATAATTATTGTCTCGCAGACTCTAGCTTTTCAGTCTGTTGGAAGTCCTCATATGTTGTCCCTGTTTTAAAGAACTCGTTAGACCATTCTGACCCATCTACCACTCTTCAGCAAAGTCTTCGCGGCTTTAATCAATGCCGAAGTCCTTAAGCACTTTACATCCCATGATCTACTCTCTGACAAACAATATGGTTTGCGCTAAGCCCGGTCTACCGCTGATGTGCTTACAGTCATAACTGAATATGTATAGCACGCTCTTGATAATAACGGCGAAGCTCGATCTGTGGCTCTAGATATTTCTAAGGAGTTTGATAGGGTTTGGCATGCCGGCCTTCTTCGTAAGCTTCTAGGATACGTTATTACAAGACAATTCTTTAATATAATCCAATCATTCCTGGCAAACCGTGAAATTGTCCTAAACGGGTTCTCCTCCAGTTCTTTTCATACGAACGCTGGTGTTTCCCCAAGGTTCTATCTCTAGTCCTACACTGTTTTTGATCTTCAACAACGTTTTTCCTGATGTCATCATTTCTCAAGTATGCATCTACGCAGACGACACTACCATTTACCCCTGTCTAAATAGTAAATCCGACATCGCTGACAAAGTTAATCTGGCTGTTAGTCTCGAAATGGACATTCAATCTGTGGTTGAGTGGGACATCAAATGGTTTGTACACATTAATACGTAAAAAAAAAACTGTTCTCATTTAACCACTATAGACAAACTTCCCTTCCCCCTATCTGCATGGCTGATGCTCAGCTCCACGAAACCGTCTCTTTGCGTCTTCTTGGTCTCAGGTTTTCCCCTGATCTGAGGTAGAACATTGAATCAATAGCTTCATCTACCGCAAGGAAAGTTGGTTCTCTGTGTTGCGCCTGAAGATATTTTTCGTCTGAGTCCATCTTTCAAATCTACAAATCAACCATTCATCCTTCCACTGAATACTTTTGCCATATATGCTCTGGTGTCCCCGCTTTTCACCTCAAGGTTCTCGATAAAATCCAAAGACAGATATGCAATATAATAGGCCCTGACTTGGCATTTCGACTCCAGTTATTTTCTCACAGACCTGCTGTAGCTTCCCTCTGTCTTCTCTACAAATATTTTCATGGAAACTGCTCTCACGAGCTACTTTCACTGATGCCTCAACTGCATGAATTTAAGCGTTCTACTAGTTTGACATCTCGGCCACACCCTTTCACTGTCGAAACAGTTAAATGTAACCACCCCTTCTGCTCCAACAGCTTCTTATCCCACACTTCCCGACAGTGGAACTCCCTTCCTATTACTTATTTCCCTGATAGCTATAGTCTTCAAATATTAGAATGTAATGTCACAAGACATCTTCTGATGCCTTGATCTTGATCCCCGTCCTTCTCTTTATCCTTTCCTCAAACACCTCTCTTTACTCTTAGTCTTACTCTCTGTAACCCCTTGGGTGCTAGTGGAACTCTCGCGATTCTTGGGGTGAAATACTTAAAAAAGTTATTGATTTAAGCCTATTCAAATAATTGAAGGCTTTTTTTTATTCTGAATAATAATTAATCAATTTGAAAAAAAAAACATATAAGAAATAATAAAAAATATTTAATAACCGGAAAGTCTGAAAATAAAATATAAAATAATAATTTTGGCAAAATTGTCTATAAAATAAACAGATAAAAAACAGATTTCTGCATCTACTTCTTCTATAAGAGAATATATATACACAATGGATATAGAAAATAGAAAATAATCATTTTGGCAAAAGTGTCTACATAATAAACAGATTTCTGCATTTACTACTTCTATAGGAAAAGTAATTATGAGCAAATTATTGGTCTAAGTTTCTCACCTACCTAACTTCTCTATTAAATCACTTGCTATTTACGTAACGAGATATTTTATCGAGATATACATTATGACCGAGTAAATTAGATTCTTCCATGTACAAGAGAATCTGTACCAACGAAACTTTAAGATGGAAACCTGAATTTACAGTTCGCTCCGCCGCAACCATTTTTCTACAAGAATAAATTTTAAACAACTTGACCTGGAAAATTAAATAAATTGAATATAAACAATTGTTTTTAAACAATGTCGTTTAATATACTTTTATTTTTACGAAATTCCTATTCTGATCTATATTGTTATAGATGTTATCATAGAAAGAACGTTTCCGCCAAATACCCTCCACCTTTCATCAGGTGTCTCGTGTTTTTTGTCTGATATGAGATATCTGCTTATTGTCTTTTCTCCGTGATGCAAACTATTCGTTGTTCCTGTTGAACCAGTGTTTAACTACATGATCAAGGGATTGAACTCATCAGCAGCAAATGACAGTAACACATTTAATCAACTGCCATATCGACTCCGCCAGCGAAAGACACCAGCAGTGTGTTCAGGGAGAAGTCTTTATATTCCATGTCAGAGATTTTCGATATTTGATTTTCCTGATTATTTCGTACTGTTTTTCGATAATTCTGTATCTCTTTTTGCGATGGAAAATTATCAATAGACATTATTTCGAATATATCTTTCTCATTTCAGGCATATACCATCTGGCCATCATCAAAGTAACATAATAATCAACAGTGCACGCCAAGCCTTGCAGGTGTGGCAAAGATTATAAAGGTGAAACTAGTTACGCCCCGTTAAAAGTAAGGCTGGAAGAACATCGAAAATCTGTAATTAGGCGTGAGAAACGGCTAATCCTAGATAAATGGGAAAGGATAAACATCAACTCCGCTAGAATTAAGTAAAAATACACGGGAGAGTCAGATCTATGAAAGAATCAGCGCTCCTAAAATTAAGGTTGGAAGAACATCGAATAGCTGTAATTAGGCATGAGAAAGGTCTAATCCTGGCTAAATGAAGAAGGATAGCCATCAACACCGCTGATTAGGAAGAAACACTGCATAGTTAGAAATAATTACGATATGGGTGGCATTAATAAATAAAACAAGAAATTACAGCAATGCTTCAACAACAGCAGCAGCTTCAGTTGAATGTGATCCGTCAGTGAGTAAAGTTAAGTGTGACAAGTAGCAGCAGGTAGGCTAGGTTTAGGGCTCATCAGCAGCCAAGCTAGTTTTAAATATCCAAGTTCTCAAAATTTCCCAACGAGTCAATAGCTTAGTAAATTACAATGTTGGGATGTGAAATTGGCAATATAGTAATTGCGAGTTTAATCGCTAGTGCGTGTTCAACGGCTTGGCTTTTCAAAACTAGTTCTTAGTAGTGTTTATTTATTGACTGCACTGTTTCAAACAAGACGAAATATCCCTTGACATGGACAACGGAACGAAAAGAATCTACCACCGTAGATTCAATTTCGAATTCCAGTAGGTTACATGGATGGATATTCTCTAAACGGCCGGAACACCTAACGGCCGAAACTTTGAGATAGCAACAGCAATAATGGGGACAATACCCTTACCGTGTAAATAATGTAAATAATAATTGACACATATCCCAAACACAATTAAAAGCCACAAAATGACGGCCAGAGGACACTTGGGCAAAAGCATTATATTTAAAATTAAAGTATCTAGACAATTACTCATCTCAAAATTTAAATCCCAATGTGATTTTAATCATTGTTAAGCAATAAAAAAAGAGAAACGGTGGAGTAATGGATATCGGCTTGGATTGAGGACTCGGAGAGCCGAGTTCGAATTCCACTCGAATCCATTACATTCACTTACGAGATAATACCCTTGGGAAAGATTTGAATCCTCTTCTTCTCCCTCCAGCTATGCGTAAATAGCAGGACAGACTGGGTTCTATAGCCTTGGATGGCAAATGGTCTAGGAGAAGGAAAAACTCTGAATTCAAAACTCTGCGGAGGGTCGTTTGGGGACCTTGTGGAACGTAATGCACCAGGTCTCTGTAATCGGCACTTCAAAAAGTGTGGATGGTCCTGCACGAAACCCTTCACCACTATAATCAAATCTCATGTGCTATACATGCGGGTTGGGGACCGCTTGTGAATTCCAAATTCCCATGAAACTCCAATATTGGAGTCGGCTCAACCCACTTCGGGTGAATACAGGTACGGGGTGGTAATAAAAAGAATGAAATTTTACGATAACTAATTTTCTTATTTTAATATCATACATTTAATATAACGTCTTTACAGAAATTCTGTTTCTTCATTATCTGAATTATGACACTTTGGAGGAGAATAATGGAGATTTTTCCAGCTATATCATCCCTGGATTTGAAGTAACAGTTGTCTATCTCGTAAACCTGGTGCCATTCAAGACTCAAGGGCCTAATTCACTCTGCTATTTAACCCATAGTTTGAGGGAGGAGAAAGTAAGTCATGTATTTTCTAATAGCATTATTGCACAAATGAACGCATTATATCTGAATTTGAATGTAGCTCCCTACTTCAACTTTTCATGTCGATTGTCGTTACTCTACCATTGCATCACTGTTCAAATAGAATATATATATATATATATATATATATATATATATATATGTGTGTGTGTGTGTGTGTGTGTGTGTGTGTGTGTGTGTGTGTGTGTGTGTGAGGGATGAGTAAGGATGGTGAAATGGCTATCAGCGTGAAAATATAATCGATAGGATCCTCCACCCACCTGCAACGATTGTTGAGATAGTAGAGCAGATTTGGTTTTCACTTTTATCAAACGACCAGTCAAGGAGATTTGAAAATTATTGCCTATTTAACATGATCTACCGTTGCAAAGACTGGGCCATTACTTTCCATGTTTAAGACATCTTCATGAAGGTCTAAATCTAAATAAATATTTATATGATGTTACAGGAATTGTTTCGATAGTTATTGCCGTAGCATAGAAGGTCAGTTTAATGGAGTGGACCTCCCAATTTTCAGGTCAAAGATTCAGACTTCTTGATGAATTACCTTTTAAACAGATTTGACAAATCATACAACGCTGTTAACCCTAAGACAGTGCCTCCTAGAGTAAAAAGCCAGAAAGTTTCAGAGTGTAGACCGACGGAATGGGCACGTCCACACGGCGAATAGACCGCTCGCCCACACAAGCCTATCATCTCGCCTCATCTCTGCCTCAGTCGTCTACAGCAGGATACAACGAGAATAACATTTTCTTACGGCTACAATCGTCTCAGGTTTATTTATTTCGTGCGTAAGGATCTGACCAAAGATTTTTTTTTTCAAACTACAATCGGTCGACTGAAAGAATCTGCACCCTGAAAAAGAATCTAGTGTCTAGTCGGAGCTGCAACTCCAAAATATACATAAAATAAATTTCGGAGTAGAATCCAGTTATTTTTTCCGTTTACTCTTGGCTCTCATGAAAATGAAAGAAACGGTCTATTCAAAATAAAATAGACATTTTCTTTTAAATATAGATGACTCGTATTGATTAGAAATTAGATGGAACAGTATTGTTTTTTTTTAATTTCCTCAGTTGTATTATTATTTAATCCGTTTTAGTAAATTCAACTCTGTGAAGACGTCTCACCTTTTTTCGCCTGTACCAGATTAAATGACTCCTACTGCTTGACCTAAGAAATGAACTCATGGCACCCAGTTGAACCATTTTAACCATCACGTTTATTTACAAGGTGATAACATATCTATTTTTATGATAAAATTTTACACCGAATTGACGGCGATGTGTCTGCGCAATAAGAACATATTTTCTCATTCGATTTAAGCACTAGAACAAATGTGCAAAAACCAATTCACCTTTAGACAACCTATCTACAAACACACACACACACACACACACACACACATATATATATATATATATATATATATATATATATATATATATATATATCTAACTTCATCTTTCGGGCTGAATATGCGATAAATCTTGTTCGAAATATATGCGTCCTCCTAACAAAATTTCCCGAATATTCAGGTGGGTTCATGTAGTTGGATAAAATACACTGTTTGAAAAAAAGGGTTTCTACTCGAATATGAGTAGGCATAAAATATAACGTTTAAAAAAAATATATAAAATATATATATATATATATATATTTGGTTGGATTGATGCGAGTTTGTGACCCTGGGTTTCACGCTTTTGCCACGCTTTTTGGTCACAAACTCAATCCAACCAAATATGTTAGCTGTATCTCAGATATTGAGCGCTTTCTAATAAGTACCGCATATAATATATAAATAATTATATATATATATATATATATATATATATTTATTTATTTACACACACATTTCACACACACACACACACACACATATATATATATATATATATATATATATATATATATATATATATATAAGAGTTTATAGTGTTTCCAACGAGAAAAAATAAAAGTATATTAAACAGAAGAGAGGTACCGCAAACGTTTTTGATTGTAATGTGGTACCTCTCTTCTTTTATATATATATATATATATATATATATATATATATATATATATATATATATATATATATATATATATATTCACCAGGCACGAAGGGAATAAAATGGCAGGCCCCGGTTGTAATGGTCGGAGCTGGTAAGACTAAGGGATGTAACTAGTCAGAACGAATACAATGGGAATAGCGATAGAGCAGAAAGTGGATAGCAATGTTTCGTTTGTGGAGAAGGGTCTGTAGGATGCTAAATATTTCATCACCCAAAAGGCCGGGTAAACATTTCTGCACTCTATCAAGAAAGGCAACTGGTGAGGGATAGGGCGCCTCCAACCCTAAGTAATACTATGATACAACTAGTTAGCATGTGCAGCCATACATATATCCTGGGTATTTAAGTATATCTGCAGCGCCCAGCTTTCTAAATTTTACACAACAGCCGATTACTTTCAACTTGAATGTTCGGCAGTTGAATCTATTTAGAAAGCACTCCACCATACCACATCATATCATTACACAATGAGTGCATACATATCTACGGAGGCCAGTTTAATCTTTTGACCTTACAAGAAGATTATATACGCCCTTTGACAGGGGTTGATTTTAATCCTGCTGGGTGTCTAGCCACCTTCATCACCCTAAAAACCTGAAGAACCGGTTTATATGCTGAGTGCCCAAGCAGGCGGCAGGCTCTACTGGGTGATATAGTACCTGTTGTTAACTGGCACAGTGGACGAAAGGTGGAGTAATGGCACGGATTTAGGAATTGGAGAGCCTAGTTCCAATTCCAGTCGAATCTATTGCATTCACATACGTGCTAATACCCCTGAAAAAGGTATGAATACTCTTCTTCACCCCCAGCTATGGGTAAATAGTAGGACAGACTGGGTTCTATAGTTTTGGATGGCAGCTATTTAAGTTTTAAGTAATGTACTTGTGTGACGTCCTTGTCGCAGCGCTACCTGTGACGTCCTTGGTCGCGGCGTCAGCTGCGACGTCCCTAAACACAGCCTTCGCTCGCTCCTCGCTGCTCCGTTCGGGTGTCGCCGCTCCGAACGTGACGTCCGCCTGTCGCGTCAGTCGTGTTGTCTCATCCTGTGACTACCAACTGGCTTGGTATCGGTCGCGGCACCCAAATGTGACGTTCTAACCTTTGGTGATTCGGATGGAATCTGGTTAGATTCGATATCAGCCTCGTCGTTCCCAACTCGCTTCCAACGCCTGGTTACCAAAGTAACTGCATTGTCTGCCCACCCACGTTGTGAATTGATCTTAGGCAGACGAGATCAATCAGTAGTTGGGGCCGTAATGCAAATCGGGTTCAAACGGGGGTGACACCGCACAAATATGCATAAAAGAAAAGAAAATGATAACTCAAAAATTCAAGGTATCAAAAAAACGGATAACAAACTTTATGTCTAGTTTTTGGATATATAGGACTGCGTCTATTTCCCGACCCGTTCTATGGATTGTGACACGTTGTTTTCCGTTAGGCGAGTTTTAACGCTTCAAGTTGTTTGCTCTTTAAGAAATTGGTTTTTCGGTGTGTCTTCAGGTGAAAGTCGAAAAAAAACTTATTTTGGTGGTCTGGATCTAAGTCGCTCTTCAAATTAATTGTTCTTGGATTGAAGAGGAGTCCGGAATTTGCGTGAATCTTTCAAGCCAGCTATCTGCGAGGTGGAACCAACTTCCACTGCGAACTTCGAACTCTCTGCTGGAACTGGAACTGAAATTGATTTCTGCTCGCTGCGACTTCGCTTATATGGACGCCGACCAAAACCGGGGTGGGTTTGTCGGCGCCGGGGATTCCTCGATAATTCTAAATACATATCCACCTCTTTTTATTTCTGGTTAGGAATTTTCCACTTTTTTTCCATTTTTTGGGAGCCTTCTCTTACTCCCACCTTCTCACCCATACTTCAGAGGGGCGTGAACTGCCCTCCCCACTTCTTCGTAGCAACCTCTCGTACCCATCCTCTAAATGGGCGGTGACAGCCTCCTCCGTGCGTCACGTGATCACCACTCGACCAATGATGTCTAGTCGGGCGTGTACGATCCCGCGGCTTTGCTTCAGGAAAAAAATATCTTGCTTAACAAAAAAAATTATCTTTTTCTTTTCCTTTTCTTTCTTTTAATCGCAGTTATCATTTTCTCTAGCCGCAAACAGAACATCACGATCGATGGTGGTCATAACTCTTGTTCTCACCAGGACTTCGTCAGTCATCTTATCGCTAATCATCAGAATGGGTGGCCTTTTTAACACGGCCAGACCGTCGCCTCGAAAAGAAACATTTCTAGGTTCCCATTCATTTTTTCGGTACATATTTCTGATAACATAGTTTTATTATCGCAGGCTAAAGATGTTCTGTCGAAAGAAAACGGCTCGTGTGCGGCTTTTGACACAATTAATTTTTCATATCTATCCAAAGCCCTGTAGTCCACCTGTTTTTCGTCACTTATCAAAATAACATTTTCATTTGGATTTTTCTTTGGCTAGTCGGTCTGTGGTTTGCTAATCAGATGCCTTCCCGCATTAGCGGTTTGTTTATGTATCCCGATAACACAGCCCGTCGCCAGAACACACCCGATTCCTTTATCCACTCAGAATTTCCCTGCCATTGTAATGACACTCTTCGCCATTTGTTACTTATCAAAATATCCCTTATCCATTGTCTCTTAGCCGTGGGTGTTCTGCTTATCATCCACGCTTTGGGTCTTCGCCTCTCTTTTCCTTTCTTTCCCTTCTTTTCTTTTTCTGCCTTGGTAAATGGTGCCACACTTGTCTGAATCAAATAAACTTTAAGAGACCTCTGGAAAAATCGCACTGCAAATTCGAATTGATTCCTAATGTCATTTACCACCGGATATCTCTCAACAGAGATAACGTAAGGGATATCGACGCGTAAAATAGCAATCAGAGTTCGAATCAGGGTTATTCTTTCATCTCCTCCCACAACAATGGGTTAAATAGAAGTCTTCTCAGACCTCTTTAGCCTTGTGTGGCAACCAGTCTAAAAGAAAAAAAATAATAATTCTATAACCGGGAAGATGACCGCGGAAACAATTCCACTATATATCCGAAAAGAAAAATAACTTGTGTTGAGTCATGGTTGTCGATGGCCTGATTCTCGCATTAGGAAAACAAAAACAGTAATGGCAATCAGCATGATGAAAGCTAATATGTTACGTAACTTTTACCATAATGAATTATAATCTGCAAGATTTTGCTGAGAACTAATTAAAAAAAAAAAATCCTGACAATGTTTGTAGAAATAACGGATAGTTTTCGCCGAATAAAAAAGCGTTTATTTTGACTGGTTACGACTCTTGGTTTTTCACAATAAATATTAACCTTTTCTTTTATATGTGTGACTGTTGGAAAGAGGCAAAAATGTCAATGTATTTAAGAGAAAGATGGCGTTTGTTTGTGGGCAGAAGAGCTTGTCTGTGTGCGTCTGCGCAGAGCAATTAAACCAGCTCGATATTTGGCTACCTCTAGAGGCTCTTAGGCAAAGATGTTGAAAAATCATAAAAATAAAATCTGATCATTGATCACAATGGCTGTCGACATTATAGCTAAAATAAGGACTTGTTTCTTAACGATTGTGTACCTAAAAGAGGAGACTGTCAATTTATAGAAGTTCGATCAAGTGTTATTATCTCAAAACAGATATTTCTAATTGCAAAATGTCCCTTTAAGCATAGACTATTTGTAGGGCAGTTTTAGGTGCAGTACTTTCAGAAATATTTATTGAGTCATTCAATAAATGAATAGGAATTTATTTTTGAATGTGCTGCATATAAATTAAAACTCTAGAGAAGTTCTAGGCTTAAAGGGGCATATTGCAATTTTTAAATGAGGTATTTTCACTATACCTCCAAGGTTAAATGAAGCATGAAATAAATAAACTGAAAAATGACTCTGTAAGCTAAGACAACTGTACAGATTTTGGCTTTAGAATTTGTACAAATATTTTCTTATATCTATTTAAAAGTATCAGATGAAGTATTATCATTGTTAAATATACGTTTTAATCGAAGAAAGAAAGAGAATTTTAAACGCAGAATTACTAACAAATATTATTTTAAAAAGTAAGCCGAACAGAAGAATAGTAGAAGAAATATAACATATGGAAGGGTGTTCTCTCAAGTAAAAGAATTGACTTGAGCGTCGAGACTCAAGTTCTCTTCAGGATTCAAATAGAACTCATATATACGATCTATTGTTAAAGATGCTGGAAAAAATGGTCGGTTCATTGCACCGCTCCAGTATGTCTTTCACAATTACGATACTCTGTTTTTAAAAGAGCCAGATTAGATAAAAAATAATGGAGTATTTCTGCCATATCTGGGAAAGTCTTCATATGCATGTCTTGATACAGCTCAAAACAGCCTGTCATGCCGACAAGAAAAACGGAATTGAAGTACCACATTCAAAATTATTCCGGATTTTATTTTCCTGTTATGGTGAGAATAGAATTTTATGAGATCGTTTTTATCAGTCGATTTATGATGGACACTTAGGTTTTATGTCATTGCCGGTAGTTTAACTTGATATCTAGAAAAGATAAAATGTTATTTGTTTCTATTTTATAAGTGAAGTCTATTGTATTTTCAGCTTTGCTTAGTTTATCTACAATGTTCGTTAATATAATTTTGCCGGAATATATTAAGAGAATGTTAGTAGTATATAGGAAATATGTTTATGCTTTAGGTGAAATACGCTGGAAGCAACCAAATTCAAGAAATTGTAAGAAAGGACACGCTAAAACTTCACTCAGAGGCGAACCGAATGGTAAACCAAATGTTTGTTCATGAAAATTGTTGATATTAATTGATGATGAATGGGCAGGTTTTTTATGTTTTTAGCTATTAGTAGAGAGTTGTTTATATTTGTATTGTGTTAGAGACTTTTATTTAGATTTAAGCATATTTTAACAGGAACGATGACGTAAAGGGATTTAAAATCTAAACTAATCATTAGTTTTACTCTCAATCAAGTTACCTGAATTTTGTGCTGATATTCCAGGAAGAAGTGTTAAAATTTTTGTTATGGTTTTTGCTACCAATACCTTATTTAATGTGTCGCAACAAAATGCTTGCATTGTGGGTTTTAGGTAAACCATAATTTTTGGATATTCCAGAGTAATATTTTATTTGTTTATACCATGATTTCTTTTCATTATTAATTATATTTGCAATTTGTTTTGTAGAATTGCTGTGGTTGTGTAATTATTTCGTGTTCATCTATTTTCTCACATGGTATTAGTATCAGGTCCTGAAGTAAATAGTAGTTATCATTGTTTGTTCTCCTATCCATATTAACAATCCTATCTCCGTTGTCAGAAGAGGTGATATGAATTTCTTTATTTTTTGTTAGGTGTCTTAGTGCATTCAAGTGCCTCTGTGGTAGACCGCTTTCATTGTTCGTTTCTAGAGTGGCAGTAATTATTCCTTGAATAAAGACTTTGTCGAATACTGTGTCGTTGTGTCCATCGGTTTTTAACAATTGTATCAACTAGGACTGCTTTAAGAATCCCGCTGGCTAATTTTAAAGAAAAACTAATGGCTTCCAGTTTGGTATGCGAGAGATTTAGCCGTTCACTGTATTTCCATTTGCTATTGATACATAGGATGTTGAATTTATGGTGCAATTTGTGAATTTTACTTGTTGCTTCAACATTTTATGGTCTGTTGCAATTAAGCCATTTCCGATTTTGATATAACTTTCTTCATGTGGAGCTCTAGTTCAGTATTTTTAGCAAATTAAAAAAAATTATTCCTCCATTTCTTTTCCAAAATGATCCGGCATATAAAAATTATTTACACACATACACACACACACATATACACACACACACACACACATATATATATATATATAAGAAATATAGTCTTAAGATGTGCTATATTTATGGGATAAAGTGCTCAATATCAGAGATAGAGCGTGCGTAAATATAAAAGTGAACATTGAAGTCAACACTTAGAGGCGATCATCAGACCACGAGTCGTGACCTGACGATTGCGTCTAGCATGAAACAGGCTGTCGCCTCTATATATACTCAATGTATTTTAATTTACAATCCCTCATATTTTTATTACCTTAAACATTATTTTAGTGGATACCTGTATTTTGAGTAGATGCACTGTTTATTTTAAACAGTATCATATTTCTATTTCGTCTACCGGTCTGCAGATTCGACAAAAATTGTTTAACGAAATGCACCTTGTGGCAAGATTCAAAACTATGTACCCTTTTGCAGGAGAAACTGTCGTTAGATCTGATGTGTTTTGACGACTCGGTAACAAAGAGCTTCACATTCAAGCAAGGTTGGATTTGCCTTTCAAACACATTTTAGTTGTTCAAATTTTTTGGGGGTCTATAACTGCTCAGTTTCCTATGCAAAACATAATCAATTTCTAAAGAATTGATATAGTTTCAATACTTTAAAGGTTATTTTTAGTGGATATCCATACATGAGTAATATTTATCATATGGTATATATTATCTTACGTGAGAGTAACATATAGAAATTTGTATATATCGGAAGAATGTTAAAATGAATGGCAAAAGTGCAACAATACAGACATTAATTTCGCCCGATGAAGTCCAAAAGAAGAAATCGCGATACACACACACACACACACACATATATATATATATATATATATATATATATATATATAAAATATATATATATATATAGTCATCCGTAAACAGACTGTTTCTTCAGCTCTTCAGTGGGATTACATGTCCGATTGCTTAACGTCGTGATCAAAATACGGCCTTTTTCTACGTGAAATACGCCAATATATATCAAATAAATAGAAAGAACAGACAAATTAATAATCCACAGTTCTTTAGCATTTATTTTTTAAAAATTGGGCGATACAAAGTAGAGCATCTGTCTGCGAATATACATATATATATATATATATATATATATATATATATATATATATATACACACTATATATATATATATATATATATATATATATATATATATATATATATATATATATATATATATATATATATGTATATATATATATATATATATATATATATATATATATATATATATATATATATATATATATATATATATATATATATATATATATATATATATATATACATATATATATATATATATATATATATGTATATATATATATATATATATATATATATATATATATATATATATATATATATATATATATATATGCCGTACTTAGTGGAAAGTGCTCAATATCAAGCGATAGAGCTAACGTATTCAGTTGTATGGATATTAATTTGTGACCGTGCGTTCGAGCATGCATATATACGCATATATATATATATATATATGTGTGTGTGTGTGTGTGTGTGTGTGTGTGTGTGTGTGTGTGTGTGTGTGTTTGTGTGTGTGTCTGTATCTGCGCCTAATCTCAGATTATTTATATGATTGTGCTTGTATGAATGAAAATACATACACCTGTATGTATGTGTGTCTATGCATATGAGAGTGTAATCCCAAACAAATACAGAAGAATAATTCCCCCTCACACACACAATAATCAAACACAAACAAGTAAAAATAAATCCATTTTTAAAAAATAAACCAGTTTGTCAGATGATCGCAAAACCGTGAAACCCAGTGTTACAGACCAATATCCAGACAACTGAAATTAAATATATATATATATATATATATATATATATATATATATTCACAAAATAAAGGACAACATTGTGTAGATATTGATACTGATCTTATGATTTTAATTACCTCTCTACTGAAGTGTCGTTTCTATCTGTACTACTTGTGTTATCGATTGACAAATACATTTTCATCTACTTTCTTGGGGATTGTGAGTTCAAACTGTTTACTATTATATGTGATAGAAAAAGTTAGCCTCAGTTTCACACTGGAGACATGCGTCCTTCATTTATTGCAAATGGCGTCTCCAGGCACACGCATTCAGAATTTTATAAACAAAGTTGGTATTTTCTTGCCAACCACTCGGCTATCTTTGCCAAGAAGTCATAGCAATTAACAGATATTGAAGAAAGGAAACTGTGCAGTGACATGAGAGCCTCCTTCCTGAAGAGAAACGGGATTTAAGAAGCAGTATGAGCTGGCTACATCGATTAATGATAGACTGAAACTATTTATATTTATTCAAATCTATGAATTACGCTAACAGCAAAAATTGTCTCTACGCTTAAGTAGCTTCAGTAATAGAAATGCATTTTTATTTCTGTTTAATTTTTTAGATGAAAGATAGAAATTAAAGGATACAGCCTAAATAGTTGCACAACCAGTTATATCTATTACTAAATATAATTTACTATTTGTTATTTTATGTAATGGAATAACCTGCCATCCCCATGAGTAGCGGCACTATAGGTGGTAACCACTGGTAAGTATCCGTTAGGCGAGCGGATCTTTTCCATTTGCGCTGGTCGAACTCTCTGCTTTCGGGCAGAGAGGAACCCGGACGAGGTAATGCCGAAGGGCAGAGTCTCGTCCAGGGAGGTAGACAGACCCGATCCCGTTGATGCGGGGTCTACGGGGATTTTTTGGCCGGGCCTCCGGGCTCGGGAACCCCACATTAAATTCAGCCTTGTGCCACATGTGACTGCGTGGGGCAGTTACTAAATAGCGTCAAGTTGGGATCTGCGAGACCAGCGGCCGTACACAACTCTACTGACTTGCGACGACCGTGCGCATAACTATTACTTCCCTGCTTGTTGTACTGGTTTCTACAATAAACCTGTTACTATTTATCCACCGTGTTTGTCCATTCCATATTCCTATTAGCACGGAATATAAGATTATTGTTATTTTTTTACAAGTAGGAATTATTAAATAACTAAAAATATCTATTTTATTTAATAATTACATAAACCTAGATACATCAATAGGCTTCTAATTTTAAAAATGGCATTTATCTGTGATGTTCGAAAAGTAAGGGACAAGCATTTCAATCAGCGATTAGGTGATCATGACTCATTCAATTCTTTAATGACTAGTCAGAAGATATCCCTGCAGTAGGGTACTGTTGCTTTCTGCGGTATACTGGTTTTCAAATAAGGCTGTCAGATACCAATCTGTGCTGCTATTGAACCCAGAGGTGGGAGAGAAGAAATGGGTTCATGCCTTTCCCTTGGGTAAGTGGATGTAACGAACTCGACTGGAATTCGAACTCGACCAGTCGATTTCTCATTCCGAGTCGAAATCCATTACAATAAGACTATTCGCAAATATTCGTAACTATACAAATAAAACGTTCTTAAAACAGACGAAAGTTTTTGTTTGTAGTAACCATCCATTGTTTTGCCAAATAATGATAACGCTCTGTTTTGTCAAAATCCAGTTATTTTGTAAGTATCGTCTGGAGTGTCTGAGCAGTTCAATTATTTCATGGCAAACACTTCTGCAGGTATAAAATGATGAAGTTGGAATTTGTAATGAAGATCAGGGATTAACCTCTTTTGATTTCCAACAGTTGGTTTAGCTTTTTCTCGCCTTTCATGACTCCTGCTTGAACAGGATGGCGTCAGCCCCTGCGATCATCTGCCATATGTTCCCAGCTACTAGAGTCGATGTCTGTGAGTTTGGACCCTACTTCTAAACCTCCTTGAAACGAACTCCCTGGCGGCCTCCCTTTAAGCTTGTAGTGAAGATGTCTTCAATGTTATTTGACTACTGCCCATAAGTGAAGTTCTACTATTTCTTTTATAGTCGAATAATTCAAAGGAGAGACAACTGTGGTAGTTTTCACCAAACTAACGCTAATACGATGAACATTGATCCTCGAAGAATGTATTGTTACACTACTGGGGCAACACTGGTACCTCTGTAAGAACAGCGTCGGCTGCGTGAAAAACCTTTCCGGAAAAGTCTTGTTTAAGAAGTACAAAGAAATAATACATTAAAATATGATAATGTAATACAGCATGTTCATATTACAGCATGATTTACAACCGCTAGAAAAAAGGGCAAAAACGCTTTTCTTGAAATTAGAAATATACATAATGTAGGGTAGTGATGCCGTGCAGGTGGATGACATGCAAACGCTTTGCTCTTTTTCCACTGACATATCTCATTCTATCCTGTGATTCGCACTATCTGACATCATTAACTCTACGATCAAAAACGCTTTTAATATCTTTTGAAACTTAAGATAATTACTACAGCTACAAATAAGCACTAAACAGCCAACATGGAATTAACAGTCACACTATCAGTGTAAATTTCTCCTCATTTTTGGAACAGTAGAGACTTATAGCTTGTTCCCTGTTTAGGGTCGGGTCTCCGGTTCCTTCTTAATTCTCTTTCGCTCCCAGTAGCCCCCTTGCGTCTTCATTACATTATCGCCTTGATTGGGGTGAATTGATTAAAGAACTGCCAGATCTGGTCTGGTACTTCTGCTACATAGCAGAAACACCACTACATTTTTTCTTTACAAAATACAGATAGGAATCTGCAATTTTATTCGTCCTGAACTAGTATCTCGTCTTCAGTCACATTCTCAACACAGTAACGACATTTTCCTGTACCTTTTCTATAGATATTTTAATTGTAATTGTTTCTCTATGGTACCTAGACTTTATGAATTTAAGCATAGTATTAGATTAGCGGCAGGTCTGATTTTTTTTACAATTGAAATGGCCAGATATAACTACTATGCTATCCGTTTCTTCTCTTATGCTTCTTGCTTGTGAAACTCTCTTCTTGCTTTCCAGTCAACATTGATCTTCAATAATTTAAATGCAATGTCAATTGCTATCTTCTTTTTTCCTGTACTTTTATTGATCTCTTTCTTTAATAATGTTTTTCTCGTGTATTCTCTCACAAGCTTTATTGCCTCGCTTGGAGTGAAATGATTTTATAAAAAAAAGTCGATCCTTTATAACTACTACGCTTCGGGAAATGAATTGCTTTAAGCGTCGACTATGAGCTCCAGAGATATACGGTGCCAGTTTATTTATGTTCGAAAACATATCAAACAATTTATAGAAACTATATTTAGATTCAGATTTGAAAAAAAAAAACAAAGAAATAATTTTTCAGTTATTTGAAAAATAAGTATTTCGTTCATCTTTGTCTGGCAAAAGAAAACAGAAAGCCAAATCCAAATTCCTAACAGATTTTCTTCTTCTTCTTCTTCTTCTTCTTCTTCTTCTTCTTCTTCTTCTTCCTTCTCTTCTTCTTCTTCTTCTTCTTCTTCTTCTTCATCCTTCGTCTCCTTCTACCTCCTTTTACACTTCTTCTTCATCCTCCTCCTCTTCTTATCCCTCCTTCTTCTTCTTCTTCCTCCTCCTCCTCCGCCACCTTCTTTTTCTTCTTCCTCCTCCTCCTCTTCTTCTTCCTCTTCTTCTTCTTCTTCTTCTTCTTCTTCTTCTTCTTCTTCTTCTTCTTCTTCCACTTTCTTTTCCTCTTCTTCTTTTCCTTTTCTTCTTCCTCCTCCTCTCTGTTCTTATTGCTTCTCCTTCTTCTCCATCCTCCTCTTCCATCACTTTTCTTCTTCTTCCCCTCTTACCTCCTCTACTTCTTCCTCCTCCTCTTCCTCCTCCACCTTCTTCTTCTTCTTTCAGCTTTGAATTACGTAGCAGCTTGGACTGGACTCACTATCAACCACTCTAGTAAGACGGCAACGAAGAAACACGTCCTTTATCCTGCACAAGACTTCATGGCACTTCGGAGAAAATAAAGGGAAAGGGTCTAGGGCGAGTTATGATTGTCTACATCCTGAAACGACAAAGCATATGAAAAGTCATCTTTATTTAACTAATTCTATATGTGTCAGTGCAAATTGCTTCCGCTATTGTTATGACAAAGTCTATATCAATCGATAAACACCAAAGTCACTTAAAAAGAAACAGAAGGGTGTATCTAGTATTTATTTGTAAAACTGGAAACACTGTCGTCAAAAGATAAGTTTTTTGCTTCCAAAAATGCTGCTGTTATTCAGTCGAATATATTTGAACATACAGTTTCGATTTAAGATTTTCAGGACTGCAGAAAAAGGGTGTAAATTCTGTGAAGCTATTATTGTTGTCTTTATGTTTTAATCAATGGGAGTAAAATCTCTGATTTCAAATCAAGCTGAAATGCTATCCTGTGCAAAGAGGCTATTAACTGGAAAAGCCGTTATGACTGAATGCTGTAAATAACTTTTAAGTACGAGAGGTTTGGATGATGTTCAATTGATTAGAATCTGTGCTGTAAGCTTAATAATCTCATACTTCACTCATAAAGCCACGCTAAAAACATATATCACTACTCATTCAATAAGAAAAATTCCAATGAATACCAAACACAGAACTGCATTGTGCAAGATCGTTAATAGCGGCAATGTTTTTAATCATTATATTTTTTAGTACATTTCTATAATTTTGTTTTACCCAGAATCTTCCGTTTCTGTTGTTGTTACCGAATCCTAATGTTCTGACGGCTGATGATTTCGGGGCACTGGATTAGCAGTTACTGAATTTGGTCAAACATGCGTTACCATCATCTACTCTTTCTGGGTTCAATCCCTGAATCCGAGAGTGAAAAACTGGTTGAGCATCGTCACCAGTAATTGATGTGATCATGTCTCTCCAAAACTTCCTATATGTTAATGGCCCTTATTTGCGCCCTTCATTCACACAATTCTTCGGGTATGTGGCTCGCTGCCTTCCCCTAACTCTCCTGTCGTCAATGTGCTCCCCGTGAGGGTTAAGATTCCCATTCCATCATTCCTCATTCTGAGCATAAGCGTTCTATTTGTTTTAAGATTTCCTCGTTGATTACTCTCCCCGTCGATGGAATTCTCAGTATCCTTCTGTAGAACCATATTTATTTTGACTCCATTTTCCTCTTCATCCGTGAGGCGGTTATCCAGCACTCACTGGCATATACGATAACGGATAACGCATAGTAATTCAGCACTCTTTTCTTTGCATCTAACGAAATGTTTCTGTTTCTCTGCATATCTGATTTTCTTTTTGGATGTCTTTTCGCTAGTCCAATGTGTATTTGTGATTCCCATCCTCTATTAAATCACTTTCCAAACATTTAAACTTCCGTCCTTGCGTGATGTTGGAATATTCAATTCGTAGCTCGCATCTTTCTTTTACTACCTTCTGGGAAGCGTTCTGACAGTGGACGGTAAATGCGACACTGAGATCCGTAGACGTATTGGGATGGCCAAGGACGCATTCCAAAAGCAGGACAAAGTACTGCAAGACAGAAGGATTTCTTTGGTAACAAAGAAAAGAAAACTGAACTGTTACGTGACATCTGTCTTTCTTTAGTGCAGCGAATGTTGGATGATTTCCTCAAAGATGAAGAAGAGATTCGAAGATGTGGTTCTACAGAAGGATGTCATGGACCGACTGTGTGAGCAACAATGAGGTCTTAACGAGGTTGCAGACAAAGAGGAGGCGTATATTTAACGTCCAGGAAGAGGCAGCTGAAGTTTTCTTTCTAATGAGGAAGGAGGGCCTGGAGAATCTGATATTCATGGATCGGATAGAGGGAAAGATAGACAAAGGAAAGCAAGGCATGACATACCTAGTGGTGTTAAGCAAGTGGATGACAGAACGTGATCTGTAGGAAGAAGCAGAGAGAAAGAACTTGTTGAGAAGTGCAGGGGATAGAAGGAGGTGGAGAGCCATGATCGCCTACGTACTGAAATGACAAGGCATATAAAATGAAAAAGTAGGAAGTGTTCTAACAGAGGACGGTAAGTGCGACGCCGAGATCCAAAACACTTATGGGGATGGCCAAAGATGCATTCCAAAAACTAGGCAAAGTATTACAAGACAGGAGGATTTTGTTTGTAACAAAGTGTACTGATCTGCTAGGTGATATCTGTCCTCCTTTACGGCGGTGAATGTTGGACGAATTCCTCAAAGATGGAGAAGAGACTCGAGACGACACATATATGGTTCCACAGAAGGAAGCTTAGGATACAACAGACCGAACAGGTGAGCAACGATGAGGCTTTGGAGAGGATGCAAACAAAGAGGAAACTTATAATTAAGATCTGGAAGATCACGTAATGAGAAAGGAGGGATTGGAAAATTTGATACTCACAGGGCGGATAGAGGGAAAGAAGGCCAAGGAAAAGCAACGCGTGACATACTTAGCGGGATTTTCTTTCCATATCAGCATTCGACACAATGTCATCTGCATATCTTTTATTGTTGCGATTACTACCACCGATAACAAATTCTCGAAGGGTTTCCAGCTCCCTTGGAGATAGCATTGGTGTAGAGGCTGAATAAATATGAAGAGAAAACATACACTTGACTTACGCTACTTTCTTTGTTTATATGAGTAAGCTAATCAATTCATTTTCTATCCATATGGCGGCTCTATTCTCACAGTATAATTGTGTATTATTGTAACATTTTTTCCGAAGTTTTCCTCTCAGTTCAAATAGATCTTTGTGCCGTATCTTCTCAAATACGTTTGTGTAATATATAAAACATAAGTGCATATCCTTCGGCATTTGTATTGGCTTAATGATTTCACTTTAACTCAACTCCCCAAGTTTTTGGTTCACCACTGCTGGGGCCTCTTACTGGAAAGAAAAGTTAAAGAGAAATACTGAGACACCAGGAAGAGACATGGCAGGTAGAGAAAGAGCAATCTACGATAAAGTGTTTGATTCGGAATTCCAACCACCTGAAGAAGTCTGGAGCGTAAAACTGCCGAAATGTTGTGAATATGACGATGACAATCCGAATAATGTAAATAATGCGAGTAATCATAATACCTCATCTCAGAAATATAGACAGCTATATAGAGAGACATAGAGCGTAAAACGGCCAAAATGTTAGGAATATGGCAATGAAGATTAGGATAACAACCCTAATAATGTAATTAAACCAAGTAATCATAATACCTTATCTCAGATATCCAATCACCTGAAGAAGGCCGGGGCGTAAAACGGCCAAAATGTTGTGAATATGGCAATGAAGATGAGGATTACAATCCAAATAATGTAATTAATGCAAGTAATCATAATACTTCATCTCACTGATATAGACACATACTATTCTATTTCTACCTTTACACAGATTTATTGATTTCTGTGACAAGTGACTGTGTCGATAAATATATTTCATTGTCAGTTGTATTTTTACCACTTGGGCTATTATTTCTTCCATATTTGAACAATATATGTTTTTCTTCCTTCTTTCCATTTTTGTTTCTTTTTTTACACACACCAAAGAAAAAAATTAAACCAAAATGGTTCTCATTTCACACTGTCACTGTTATCCTGTGCGCCGAAACAAAAATTTTTTTTTTCCTACTCCGTATAAGTTTTGATCCTTCGTCGCTACTCTTATAACTCACTTCTAGCGTCTGTCTATATTTCTGAGATGAGGTATTATGTACACTATTTACATTATTCGGACTATTGTCCTCATCTTTGTCGACATGTTTATTACAACGTTTCGGTCGTTCAGGTGGTTGGAATGTCGAACTGAACCCTTTATTTCTCTCTCTGGAGTAGACAAAGATGTGAACAATAATCCGAATAATGTAAATAGTCACTTCTAGCGGTTATAATATTGTTTTGTTTAGGCTCCACGCGCTGACGTCACTAGAATTTTTCCGACTCCAACGGACGTCTACTGATTCATTTTGAGTTCGTTATTTAAGATGTCTACTAAGTTCATTTGTCTTACTGGTGATGTTTTATTTACATGACAACACTTCCATAGCTTCAGCTCCGAAAGGATGGCTAGTTGGCTCCGTTCGCTGCATCTTCCTCTCACGTTCTCCAAGAAACATCACAAAAATCAAGGAAAAGAAACCCGAAGTATGCCGTTGTCTCAGTCTATGATCGAACAATTACCGATAGGTTACTAGAATCCAGAGATTACACAAAATGCAAGAATGCACATTTTGATCGTTAGAACCAAACAAATAATAACAGAATTAAATATCATCACGAGGCCTAGACATTTTAGGACACCTCAGAAACCCATGTCTTAGAATCAGTTAAAAGAGTTTACGATATATTCACCCTTATTAGGTCATTTAATGTGGAATAGTGTACGGGGCAGCCAGTGTGGACCAAACTCAGTACCCAGTAGTAATAATCAGTCAATAGTACCCTCGTTACCCATTACGATACGCAGAGGCGCTCATTATCATATAATGGTTGAATTTACAACATTTATTTTAATTTTGAAATTTGCCTTGAGCAGCCAGTCAAGATCGAACTCATGACTCATTAATAATAATCTGAGTGTAGCCTTCTTAACCATTATCCCATAATGAAGCGCCTCATTCAGTCAGTTTATGGATGTACTATACAAGAAATGAATATTTCTTATTCGCATTTCTCCCATAATGGTCAATATTATATCCACGATATAATAAACCTTTAATACACGGATGAATTAGAATAGCTGAAAGAAAATTAAAGACAAATATGCTTTGTTCTCAAAGAAATCTTTATACTGCTAAGACATAAACAAAATTATATACAAATATTTACACTTTTCCCACACACAGAAACTATAACACGTGCATTGAACAGCAAGTACTATGAAAATGACAAAGAGACATAGGGTCTTACTTGTAATAATTCCCAACGGAAATTCGAATAACCGGAGGATACGTCCATATTTCTGACGAAGTCATATTAATATTTCCAAATTCGAACAGGCCGGATTTCTCTTTTATATCTCTGTTAAGGAAATATTTTCCAACTGGAAAATGGTGATTAATGAGTTATTCCCAACGAGAAGCCTGCGAACCGGAGATAGTTTCTATAATTTGTGCGATTTTCTATTTCTCTGGTGAGGACCTATTTGCCAAAAGAAAAAAATGTTCCATCTTTTTTTGTGTACTGGCCAGGGCAGAGGTCTTGCATCTTCCGTGCTGAAAAAGTACTCTTGATTCCGTAGGACTAAATAAAGACTGATTGTTTTTATCACTCTATGAACTGACATTACTAAGATGACGTCACTTTACCCTCGTGATTTCATTTTTATCCAAAGGGAGATAATTTCCTTTAGTATCCCTATAAGTTAACACTAAGAGCCTCAATATTTAATAGAGAAACGAAATCTTTTAGTCAGATCTGTCCATGCCCTCACTTAATCAACTGTATTTCTTTGGTTTAGTTAAAGCAATGTTTAATAAGGATGTGCTTCGAATAAAAATATGTTTTATTTAACTTTTGGTTACTTAAAAACCAATATTATGATGCAATAAAATTGATCTGAAAAATAAAATAACGAATTTAGGTTTTGTAATATGAAATTTGTTTTGATAATTTAGCAACATTTTCATTGTTTTATCATTAATGTCTTATTCTATGTTCCATTGGTCTTATTAAAATTCACGGTATTACGTCCAATGCATAGAAAGTGTCACGTACAATGGACTCATACAATAGAACCAAGTGACAATTTGTGTTTCTAGCTCTGGAATGATTTTCAGTTCAACGGAAATGTATTCTGAGAAAGATTAATCAAAACTTGTCTACTTCTAATTTAAAAATCGGGGATTTAGGTCTAGAAAGCCAGGCCAGCAATGAAGGGTCATAATTGCTGTAAAGAATATAAATTTTACATTTAACCCATTTAGACGTCATTAACGAGTATTGTCCGTCAAAATGTGTTCAGTATGCAAAAAGCAACGGAATGGATGTCTACATGAGGATTTTATGACAAATACAATGATGGGTAGTCGAATACAATATTATTCCCGGAATATGATACTAAGAGCAGGTAATGAGTGTTTTAATGTATAAATGTAAATAAATGCGACTTAAATATCTTCCCGGTAAAAAGTTTCTTAAATTTTTCAGATATTTAATATTTGCGAGCTTACATTAAATGGGAGGAAAAACTTTAATCTCGGAAATATTTTTAACGTTATTCGAAGCTGATAGGTCAATGATACTAGAACAGGCAAAATATGGCAACGGATCGTGTTAATTTGACTGAATCTTGTATTGTAGACCCCCAAATTATATATCTTCAATTTTCGATTAACTCCAAATGATTATAATTTGATAAATACTTGGTGACGAAGTTAGACCTGTTCTGAAAAATGGAAATTGCCTTGTTCAAAGTAGTTATGGCACGCATTACTTGAGATATTTAAAAAAAAATGTTCGCTTCCTGGCCATTTTATATGACACCTCCCAACTTAACAGTTTGATCTACATCTATGTTTCCTTTGGAAGAAAAACATAGTTGCAACGTTTTACTAATTGTTGCAAATACAAATTTTAGATAATCTATTTAAGGAAATCCTGAAGAAAGGACTAATTAATTGTAAGAACAAAATCAGTAACTACAGACACCGAGGTTTGAACGTGACACTCTGGACTCATGAATATATATTTTCCACCAGGTGTATAAATAGCGGAATCAGGCTTTTGGTTGCAATGACTATTGAGTGGAACTATCCAGTCGAATTCGTGTGAATTAATGTGAGTCGATGGGTTTTGGTTTAGAAATTTACCGGACGTTAAGCTGAGCCGCGCTACTAACAAGGTATTCACTGAAGTGGTTAATTATCATTGGTTGACTTTTATTTCTTTTTTCTTGTTTAGTATATATTTGCGATTGTAATTAAATATTGTTTTATTTCACATTGAAGTTTTGAGTTATACTTAATTATTAACGGCCAAAGTACTTTTATCAATTAAAAAAAATAATATCTGAAAATTTGGGATGTGTTGAGAACATCAAAATATATCAGTTAAAAATATGAATTTTACTACAGTAAAAGACAACGGAAAATGTTAAAACTAAAATATGTCTTTGAAAATTAATAAAAATATCCAAAAGGTTGTTATATCGGAATAAACTGTTGCTACTGATTCTTGTGTTTGAACGTAGATCTCAAGGGAACAGAGGCGATCTCATTATTCATTAAGTAGGTCAAGTGACTATAGCGGAAACGTTTATATAGAGGATGTCACGTGACGTATGAGGTATTCGGTATTTCTCCTCTATCCCCTATAGTATTTGGACTGCTATTCTCTATATTAAATACTATTAGTGCGAGTATTATTTTAAGATGTCTGACAAGTATTATTCAACAACGTTATTATAATTTGCATCTGCGATTACAAAGGCTCTACTACGTTGGCATTGACGAGGTATCAAGCAAGTATACGTTGTCATAATAAGAGTGGCAACAAAGCGTCGTTTTGACGACATAACAAGTAGTTAACTGAAACGAAAGAAACGGGATGCTACCGATAAATGCTAGTAATGTTTTTAACAGAATATATGAACAATAAGGAATTCTTGAGGAAAATACGAAAAAGAGAATCTCAAATTACAAAAAGAAAGAAACAGTTGAAATATATGGGCATATAATAAGTAAGTCTATAAAATATAATGATCCCAGAAGATTTGGATTTGGCAGATCAAGTATAAAAAGGGAAGGTGAAGATCCAAATGTTATGTAAAATAATAAATAGGATGTTTTGGAGAGCAATGGCGATTGTTGGGATGGAAGCAGGCAGATGAAATTAGAAGAATTGCGTAATTCAGTTGAACATTGGGGTATTGGCTTTGGTTTCTATCGATCTTTGTTACAAACATTGTCAGCTAGTGGCCCGGAAATTAACGCCAATGCCCAACATATTTACTAAAATAAAAGGAAGACAAGGAATAAAATATATACAAAATCAATGACAAAGATTTCACTTACGATAGAAGAAATTGAATAACAAACGTAAAACATAGAGCAAGAATGAAACATTAAAAAAACTAACAGAAGAGGAAATTATCACAGGCACATAGAAAAATTAAATATAAAACAGAGTGAAAAATTAGACAGACAATAAATTTCCAGTAAAACAGTAATTCTACCTTCAGTCTCATCACGTCTGAAAATAGAATTTAAAATCATTATTATTTTTCATCTAATCACACTCCTAAGAAAATCAAGTTTCTATTTTTACATATTTTCTGAAGTACTAAATCACACTTAAATTACTTCAAATAACGAGAACTTAATTATAAACATACGACGTGACAAAACTGTATTTATTTTTATAACAATGAAACCACTCCCAACTTTCTCATTTCCGGATTCGAGCGAATTACATAAAATACGAACTGATAAAGTAGCAGACAAACACTCACGGAAAACGGACACATCACAAGATCAAGTTACTGGTCCCTTGCTCCTACATTTTGGCCAGCTCATTACTTCTGTATCCGGCGAAATTAAACTGGGACATTTTCTTTATCATTCACAAGTAGCGGCATTTATCGAAATAAAATTGACTTATTTGAATAGAACTTTAAAAAGGCTCGTATTGTACTCTCCTATATGTCTGTGCCAGTTTGAAAACAACGCTAAGCGCTAGTTAATTTCTAAGACAAACGCTGGAGACCAACATTACACGGCGTCTGGGAAACGTATATATATGTCGACAGAAGGCATTGTACATAAAGACATAAGAACTTCCACAGCAGCGGAAGAAATTAACACAAATTAAAGAAAATCACGCATAATTTGAAATATCTATTTCATTGCCACCCGATATAATTTTGTAACAAAATATCTGAATTCTGGTGAATAAAAACAGCAGAATCAGCCCGAAAATAAGTCAAGAACATCGCGGATTTGTTAAAGACTCTGAAACAAGAAAGTTTATATATATATATATATATATATATAAATATATATATATATATATATATATATATATATATATATATATATATATATTTGTGTGTGTGTGCAATATATTATATATATTAATTATATATTATATGCGCGTTACTAATTGAAAGCGCTCAATATCAGAGACAGAGCTAACATATTTTGTTGTATTGATGTGAGCTTATGACCCTGGGTTTCACGCTATTTGTGATCGTCAGACAAACTGATTAATTTTTTTTTTAATTTTTGAATTTATGTAGGGTTGCGTGTATTGGTGTTTTTATGGAAGTGGGAGGAAGAATTGTCGTCGTGAAGCCACTCATATTTACGCAAGCATACATGCACGCCCGTACACCCATTGAGGTACGCAGACACACTTACACACGCGCTGCCCACCGGAGCTCACGCGAACATAAACATATGTTAACAGTATGGGACTTGACATTTATATGTATATGTGTGCTGTTGTGTACATACACACGCATTTGATTGCTGAATTGCAATGGTGGGATGTGTAGCCAATAATTCTCTTGAATGTAACGATGTCACCACGCAAAGTGTTTTTCTATTTTTTTTCGCTGAATAATATTTCCTCGTATAGCGGTTGCTGTTTTTCACATCCACATACATTTCAAGTCATTTTATTCGCCTGCGATTGGCTAATAAATTACTACTACGTTTGTACAGGTCATTTTAGCCATCGCAGTCGTTCCTTTGAATCTTTTGGTTCTGGGCATACTTACCTATTCTGTTTAGTACTTGTGTAATGATTGGTTAACTTTTAGCCAATCACATATGTTTACGTATGATTAAGTTTTCCCGCGGTTCGGTAGGAGCCTATCTCTTTTCCGTAAACTGGGAGATTTTCTCAAGTCGCCAGTAAGATCTAGTAAGATCCAAGCTGTCAACACAAATCCACGATCTTGTTCATCAAACTCTAACGCACACACAGAATTTCTTAACTACAAATTTACATTTTCTCTCTGTAACTTTCGCTAAGCACAATCAACCAGAACTTTCTTGATACAAACCATTTTATTCACAACACATTTCAAGCAATTGTATTCGTGGTGTTATTCATTCTTCACATGCAAACTTTGCTCTAACAATTATTTTGGAACATTTGTCTCACAAGAGAACTTTCTTCAAACGGTTGATTACAATCAATCTACAGTGCCACATCTAATCTGTGCTTAGAAAATCACTATCTTTGAAACATTGTATCAATTCAGTATCACTATTTATGGTCTGAGAGCACTCGACGAACGTTTCTTAAAAACATTCTGAGTATCAATGACAGCATGGTTAATTACCTTCTACATTACAAGAATGTTTTACCAAATGATCCGATATTACCATTTTGATGAGCCGATAAAAATGGATAGACATTTAGAATATTTTGAGTAGCAGTTACACTGACCGAAATTAATGCAAGAGAGCACGCGACTTATCCTTAACATTTTCGAAGTGTCATTTCCTTTCGGTGATCAAAATATTTTTAATATTCTGAGAATAAAATCATGTACCAGATCACCATAACATAATAATTAAAGAAAAAAAAAAGACATAATACTATATTTAATAATACGGTGGGACATCCTAGATATGACGAAAAACTACATTAATTACCGTTGTTCCCATGTTTTTTCTAGGTCTACCCTGACCAGGGGTGGTAGCACCTGTTAGGGTCCCAGTTGTGGGAAATAGTTATCCTCCAAACTGGGGAGAAAACACTATGGAAATACAAAAATGCATATATTGGTACCATCCAAGGGATGTTTACTTGTGAAAATGTGAGTGTCAGTTTCTGTGTATGAAATTAATGACCACTTACCTGAGATGGATTTTTTTAATATTATTACTTATCGATATTATGTAATTTCATCCTGACGTAATTTCCCCCTGTCCTGGGTATGACGATAAACTACATCTGCGTCCTGGGTAAGACGATAAACTATATCGATCAGCAAGGCCTCTGATGGGGATGTTTTTTTGGAGCGTGGAATCACCTCTTAATTGTTGGTGTTCCCAGGTCCACCCGGAACCAGGATGGTTGCAACTTTTAGTGTCTCATCTATGGGCAAACAGTTAACCTGGAAACTGGGGCCAAAACACTATGAAAGTATAAAAATAGGTGTTAATACCAGCAAGACATTTTTTGTATAAAATTATTACCAGCAATGAATTTTTGAAGAAAAAATTATTACCAGTAATACATTTTTGGAAAATAAATTATTACCAGCAATATATTTTGGGAAAATAATATTACCAACAATACATTTTTGAAAAATAATATTACCAACAATAAAAATCTTGTCGGCATTAAATAAACCATTGAGGTTGATAAGCCATAAAACAAACCAAACCAAACCTAATTTTACCCTGACTATGTACAATAGGCATATCTTTGAAAACATTTGGTGAGTCAAATTCCAGATACAAAATCCCCAGCCATGTAAGTCAGAGGGACACTCTTCATTAATCCTATTTCACATCAGTGTTCGTGTAGCTATTTACGGTCCGATGAAGCAGGATAAACTTTCCATTGAAACTAATAGGGTGTCAACATTTAAAATATCCATTTTTTCATATCAACAATTAGTGTATATATTCTATTAAACGATTTTTTAATCATTTCACCCTAAGCAGTGCGATAAAGCTACTAACAGACAAACGGTTACTGAATGTGAAAGAATATAAGAAAAATAACACATTTTTAAGTAGTGTAAACAATAAGAGAAAAGCAAGAAGACAGAAGATAACGATTGACATTGCATTTAAATTTTTGTATTTAGAAGTTGACTGAAATGTAAGAGGCCGGAAGAAATTTCCATGAGCTTCGAAAGAAGAAACTCTTAGCATAGAACTTACAGTTCCATGTAACCAATTCAACTCTAAAATGATAAGACTGGTCCGCTAATCTGGCATTACTCATAAATTCATAAAATCTAAGTACCATAGAAGAAAGGTCATCAATATAATTACCGTGATAATATTTGGAGAAAAAATTAAAGCTGAGATGCCAGGGCAGGATAACATTGCAGATTATTTTTTTGTATTTTAAGAGCGAGATTAAATGTCCGAATTTAGTGAAAAGAAAAATACAGTAGAATTGCGACTTTGAATTTCAGTGAAACTGTTTTACTTTGCCTAGACTCAATAAAGATTTCATAAAAGTCTTACTTTTGGTGTAACTAACTAACGCATGCAAACGAAAGACATTTATTATACACTAGCCTAGAATAAGCTATAAGAATCTAGAAAATAAAAAGTCATGAGAAGTTAAAAAAGCAAAAGTTATAAGAATTTAGAAATATTTTTTTTTATCATTATTCACCACCTTAACTCGGCATAACCTTTCTTCGTATATGCGCCCGAACTCCGTATTTTACATTTATTTTGCGCGCAATTTTTATTTTCTTTTAAAATCCCCATTCTATATAATCCCTTCACATAAAGTCACTCTTAAAAGACATTAGGGAACTCGAACTACGTAATAGTAAGCGTGCTAGAAAAAGAAATAAAATATATGAGCAACGTACCGTACCCCGTTTTAATTACGATTTAATTATACGATATCAATTGCAAATTGCGACAAAAAGCGAAATTAAAGTTAAAAGTCTTAATAAAGAATTGTTTTTTAAACCTTTCGCTCTGTTCGATATTTAACGTTAACTTTAAATGAGTTTTTATTTAATTTTTAATCGCGTGTAACCACTGTAATTATTACCCGTTACCTCATGTTGTATGTGATTCGAGGAGATCGAAAAACGGACGGACAGACGGACACACGTACACTGTGCTTTATTATTATAGATTTATTATCCTGAAGGCCACATGGCTTAGTAAGTAAAAGCGTTGAGTTAAATAATCCAGTGATTTGACCCAAAGAATTGTGAGTTCAATGCCTGCCCCCAGCAGAGGTGAAAAATAACTTGGTTAGTTGGGTTAAAGGAAAATAACTGATACTGAGGTATCTGGAAGAAGCATGGCACTTGGAACTAGAACAATCTACCTTAGTTGACGAAATAAAGGGTTCGAATCGAAATTACTATCTCCTAAAGAAGGTTGGAACGTACTGCGGCCTAAATTTCGTGAATCTGGTAACAAAGATACAGTTCGAACAATGTAAAGAGTGTAAATAAATACAATATTTCATCTGAGATATATGTACAGATATTTAATATACACTGAAGCGATTCTTCCACTCAAAATGGGAGTTGTCTTACGATATCAATTACAAATAAGTAATGAGATCGATTCTCACTAGGTGCTTAATACTTTCGTCCCCGTACGACATCTAAGCTTTGCTTAGAAAACCACTATTGGACACTTCGATGTGGTGTAATGGTTAGCAAGCTAGTTTCGTTAGAACAATTACGACTAAATAATGACGTCGATCCTCACTGGGTGCCCCAACCTTCCAAAAATACTACTGCTAAAAGATCACCATTCAAAATTGACGCCCGAATATAAATATTAAGTAATATTCATTAACAAAATTAAGACTTGTCATAACTAAATAATTCATTATTGAGCGAAGGCGCTCGAAATTTGTTTTTAGTCTAAACATTATGATGATTTTCTAAGCGTAGCTTAGATATGGTACAAGGCCGAAAGTAGAGGGGCACACAGAGAGAATCGAACTTACTACACAGTAGTAATTGTTCTAGCGAGACAAGCTCGCTAACCATTACACCACCACCACGAGGTGCCCCAGTATATATAACCGTTATATTTAACGGCCCCGCGATGTGGGTCGTATGTGGCACAAGGCTGAGTTTATCGTGGGTTCTCCGAGCCCATAGGCTTGGACAAAAATCGGGGTACTCTTCCCAAAATCAGGCTACAGATTTTTCAAGCGTAGCTCAGATGTGGCACCCAGTGAAGATCGAACTCACTACTCAGTCATAATTGTTCTAGCGAGACAAGCTAGCTAACCATTACACCACGTCGAGATCCCCAGTTCAGACATTATGAATTCCATTTGTCGATACCAATCTTCCATATAATAATATATTATTTACGTGCTTATTATTGTCTTCATCTTTGTTGTTTTTATCACAACTTTTCGGCCGTAGTGCCTGATAAAAACCGGAATATTTGCTTATTATTAACTTCTGGCTCATAACATCCCGCGATTGCAACATATTGTCACTACATTACGACGTAAGTGTCTCTTTCGCGGCCCTTAATTCAGGCCCATCTAAGTGTGCCTATCATTAAACCTATGCCAGTTAACAGTTAGATAACGCTAGAATGGGGTAAAATTAGTTGGTTCAGGGATTCTCTTTCCTTTTACTGTATTACTTTGCGAGAACGCGATTTAGATTCACAAAATATAAAAGCTGATTGCTAATTTCTATGTACCAATGTGCCGCAAACCCAGTTGAGGGAGAATTATTTTATAACCCATGTGTATACCGTTCAATATTTCTAATTACCACCTGACTAGCGAGATTAAGTTATTATTTCGTTTTAGCTTTCTCGTCACATCATCCTCGCTAATTCAAAATGTTTGCCCTCTTTTGTTTAATTCCCGCCCTCCTGGTCAATACAGGATTTACTTGTAACCTGTGTGTCTATTGCGCGTTTAATCCTAATTAGCGCCCGTGAAAGAAAGATTGAAGAAGTATTATATCGGGTTTCCCTTCTTTCCTTACCGTATATCAATCTGATTGATTAATACTACCCACCCGTTTCTACTTCGAAAATGATTATTAAAATCTATGTATCGCTTATAATGGTCGACAAAATGATATACGTAGAAGAAAATTAAGTCATAGTTTTGTGTAAGTGTAAAGTGATTTGGTTATAGATGTTCGCAAGATTAGAGATAGAAATGAGAGGCACGTTTTCTATATAATGCTTAATGTTCTGTATAATGTTTAAATAGGTTATCAAACTGATTCGTGGCAATAGATGTGGTAAAGAGGCAAGATAATGTGATGAAGGCCTTCGGGAGAAGAGGAAACAATGACTCGCTATTTTTTACATTTGGACGTTACTTCTTTTCTAGAATAAAAGTTTTTAATTCCAGTGACTGGCTTACGATATTTTTCAAGGACGGGACATACAACTTATGTGTCCTTTCCTCTTAGACTGTTGGCAAAAATTTGACTGAAAAGGGACTGTCCGCGCAGTTTGAACCTTTATGCTATCCTTTCTTAACATCTACCACAAAACTTTAGAATCCTCTGGTGCCACAATATATTTAGGGAGTGGCGATAGCAGAGCCTTTAAAAAGGGTATGTAACGAGCATGCGTGGAAGCGTCCTCGAACTGCGTGTGTGTGTTGTCGCCGGGCACACCTTGGAGTAACATAATGAACTCGACTGAGGACTACAAGAACAAGACGCGCGAGTCGTTTGGTGCTTTTTTGGGGGGGGCGACAAAAGCTGTTGCGGTCGGTCGTCCGTCGGCAGCAGTCTTGGGTGCCGTTTGCTGTCGTAAAGTGTTCGTTTCCGGTTCGCAAGTTATTTTTTTTCCCGTTTTCTCACACAAGATACGTTGTTCCTACTTAATGGTTGATTAAAGGACTCTGAAGAGAGGCGAGATTGTTTTGGCTTCTTTTTGATGATCGAAGTAGACGAGAAATTCTGTTAAGTGGAAGTCTGTTCTTGTACAGGATGTTTTTTCGCGATAAGTTACAGAATGGGGATAAGTTTCCTCGTAATATCAATATGGTTGTCTTCTATTCGAAATAAGGATCAGTGACTTCTGGGGTCGGTATACAAGCTAGTAGAAATGGAAATGAGGATTTCATGTTACAAGTAATTTATGTATCACAATCATTATTCCGCCATATTGAATAAAAAGGGACTAAATAATCAATTTGAAACTGGAACCCAAGTATCCGCTAATCTGGTATTACGCAGGCTCTGTTATTCAGGTCGAAATATTTTCTTTTTTTGTCAGGTTTCTCGCAATCTTTTAGAACGGGTATTATGTCCCGCATT
The DNA here is from genome assembly GCA_903632075.3 of Acanthosepion pharaonis. Taxonomy (NCBI): domain Eukaryota; kingdom Metazoa; phylum Mollusca; class Cephalopoda; order Sepiida; family Sepiidae; genus Acanthosepion; species Acanthosepion pharaonis. The sequence goes on along the minus strand of CAHIKZ030001668.1, from coordinate 7,670,899 downwards.
TGAAATGAAAATACCCTATCCAGTCTGCAGGACATTCACGTCTTGTTACGACGATGACTATGCCACTGTTTTTGGACTTCACCATCTTAATTATCTCCCAGTTGGCCTCAATTTGGGCAGAACGTCTACTTAGTATACTTTTTAACTAAAAGGTTTCATGTCGATTAAACGGAGCGAAATTCGGCCATGTCACGGCACGGGGGAAAAGAGTGAAATGCTTTTCAAAAAACAATATGGTTTGGGATTTTTACTTTTTGGCAGCCTCATATTTTCTCATCATTACACAACATATAAAAATGCATGCCTGATGCACGCTTCATATAACCGCCCCACCCCACACACTTATTTCCGTCCTTATCTATATTTTTATTGCTTCCGATTTTAATAAGTAACATTTTCTTTATCTTTTGTCAGTCATTTTTTTCTTATTTCTTTCTTAATTTCATCCTTCTACAAATTGCACACTCACATTTTTACAGGAAGTTCAACTTTTGACCTTTTACGATCCATTCCGTTAATCGTTGTGTTACTCTGCTTTTTTGCCGTCATTATGCCCTGTGGTTTTTTTTTCTCCAAGTATTTTCCGTTATAAATGTATACAAGATGTCATCTCTTTCTGATTGCAAGTATCAAATTCTTTGAAAAAAACTTTTACATGGTCAGTTAATGATATTCTGGGCATTTGTGAGTAGCTTGAAGCCTCTTCATCTGTCAAGAAATTGTACAGCCTTCACTTTGTGTTATTTAATGACGAAACATTTGGGATTATAAGAATAATCCTCCTTTTTTTTTTTTTTTTTTTTTTTTTTTGAGAATGACGATTACATTAACACTTCGTTGAGATTTTTCTCAGATGCATGTCCAAGGGTATTTGCACGTAATTGAATGTAAAGAACCCGACTGGAATTTGAGCCTAAGACCTCGGTTTCTCATGGCACCTCACAATTCAGTCTTTTTATGTCCTTTTCCTGATACTTAAAACTTTGCTTTTTTTTTTCTGAAAGGCATTTTCGCCAATTCTTTATGCTTATGGATTTCTGTGTCACAATTTTCGTCTTTTGTTACTTCATTACACAGATAAAGGTCTGCAGTTTTTTTCACTCTGAAATCCCCGAAACATAGTTCACTCGTCACTGGATAAAGACTTTTTTTTTAATTAGTGCGCCACATCTGAGTGCTTGCAGGTTTTTATGTGTTACTAATATGTGCCCAGAAATCTTTTTTGGGACAGTGGCCTATATTTAACTAATAATTATGCTTTGTTCAACAGTCATTTTCTACGTCTTAACAATCTTGAGGATATGTAATATAGAGAACTTTACTTACAAGGACTGCTCGCTTTAAAAGCGTTATCCTACAGAAATACGTACCAGTCTTTTTTTTCTTTCATCGAAAAACATTTTCGTTATTCAAAAACAGACAAGCGCGTGCTCACACACATTATGAGAAAGCAATGGATAATATTTACCAAAATTACACAAAAATAGCTTGAAATTAGGTTTATTCAATAAAAACACCATTGGCTTCAACCAGAACCTCTACACGACTTTGGAATCTGCAGTTCTTCTGGACGACCTCCTTGTTTAAGCCGGTGAATGCTACCATAATCCTTGTCTTCAGGTCATCATTTATATTAAAAGGAGATTTGGCGGGGTCCCACTCAAATATGCTCCAGACATAATCAAAGGGGTTGCAGTCTGGTTAGTTAGGTAACCAGATGCAAGGGGTGATATTGTCGCAGAAACTGCCTGACCGCCATAATTGGGTTCTCCTGCTTTTGTAGTGTTCTTTGGTGCAGTGTTCTGTTGCCAGACATAGCGTCTTCCAGCAGCCATTCCCTTCTTCAGTGAGTCGGCCCAAAACGCTTTTACCTATTCGTCGCGTGTAATCTTGTAATAATCAAATGATACGTACAGGTTTGAAATTCCACCTACATTAATAGAAAAATAACAATCAAAGCTTTTGTTTATTTGGTTTATTTCTGCATGTCCCGTTCAAACAAACCATTAGGATAATAGAGATTAAAGAATTACTAGTTAATTTAACACATGATCACAGTTTCAGCTTAGTCGTTTCATTTGTACTGCAATGAAGTAGCTGGAGTATTTCTTACCCAAGGGAAATTCTTTGTTATGCGGCCATTCTTTTTCTAGCCTTGTTTTGAATTCAGAGTTGTTTTTCTAATAAATTGGTTTCCATCCCATGGCTAAAGAGTATCGCCTGTCTTGCAATTTTATCCATAGCTAGAAAAATATTGATTTACAAAATTTTCAAGAGTATTAGTTTGACATGTCAGCATAGACGTTGTTCAAAACTCGGAGGTAAATATGGCTCAGCAGGCAATGAAACACCGTGGAAGTGACGTCGCACGCATAATCTTTCCTCTTATGCCATTCAAAGTCTTTTTTTATATGCACTGCTGACAGAAACTTGTAGTGGTCCCGTATGGCTCTAATCAGCCACACGAGAACTCGCCCAGCATGATGGGAACTGGACGACTTCATCGAAAGCGTCAGTTTGCAACGACAAGTAAACGACGCAAATCTGTCAAAAGTAATTTTAATTTTAACACCGATAACATTTCTGCTAGTCTCAATTCATTGGCAATATATAGTCATCTTCCTCTTCTCCTCTTATCTGGCGTGTTATTCTCAGGACATAGGCGAAAATAGCTAACCACAACCGCCTGCCTGATGTTTCTGCAGCAGTTCTTCTCCCTTTAAATTAAAACTTTGTGACAATAACTATATCAATTGATAAAAAATAAAAGATTGGGACAAAAACTACATCAACTGGTATAAATTAAAATGTTTTCAAAAAATATATCATCTAATAAAAATTTAAATTTTCACAAAAGCTACATCAGTTAATAAAAAAAATGACAAAACCACATTAATTAAATTTGTAACAAAAAATACATAATTTGTTAAAAATTAAAATTTGTGACAAAATCTATATCAGTTGATAAAAATTGAAAGATGTGACGAAAAGTACATCAACTGATAAAAATTAAAAATTTGCAACAAAAACTACATTTGTTAAAAATTAAAATTTGTGACAAAACTACATCATTTGTTAAAAAACATTTTTTTTAACAGAAACTACTTCAATTGTTAAACATTAAAATTTGTAACAAAGACTACTTCAATTGATAGAAATAAAACTTGTAACAAAAACTTCTTCAAATGATAAAAATTAAAATTTGTAACAAACTAGTTCAATTGATAAAAAACTTGTGACGCACAAATGATAAAAAATATGTTAAACCTTCATACATGATTAAAATGTTGGATTTTTTCTCTTTATATGTAATGTTTCAATGCGTAAATTTAAATTATATTTTCGTAGTGATTAACCGATAAGGTGCATTGTAAAATATATGACAGACAAAGAATATGTATATATTTGAATGGGAGAGAGCACAACGTTGCAAATTTGATAAACTCTCACTCAGAGAGACAGATATACCTGCCTTGCGTTTCATGTACGCCAGAAAATGATGTCATAAGCATACACTTATACACAGGCACATTCTCCTTCTATTTGCCTTGTCTCTTCAAGACGTAGGCGATCATGGCTCTCCAAACTGTCCAATCCATTGTAGGTCTTAATAAATTTTGTCTTTTTGTTATTTCTCGTAAACCTTGCACCGCCATCCATTTAAACAAGCTCACTAAATAAATTATGGATTTTTTTTCCAACAGGTGCACTTGCGAGGTTTGTCTGAAAAGTAACAGGACTGGTGTCACAAACAATTTATTTCAATTGCAAACTACAACTGACATTCTTTCCATTTCAAAGTAACCCCCTCTAGTTTACTCAACGTTTCTATGCACTGCTGGAAGGATTCAACTTGGAGGCCCTTCAGTTTCATCGGTACGGCCATCTTCAGGATCTCCAAAGCCTCAAAACACGTTAACGTGATGATCCCTTTGAGCTTGCGGAAAGAAAATGTCACACGCAGTAAGATCAGATGAATAGGGAGATTGTTTCACAACGCTGGTTTTTTTCTCGGCTAGGAATTGCCGGATGCTCAGGGCGTTGTAAACAGGTGCATTGTCCTGGGGAAGCACTCATGTGACAAAAATGAAATGATAACACAAAGCTAAGATTACTGTTATATACATCATGTTAGGTGATAACAATCCATTTATCACTCTTTCGCCAATAGCTAGCCAGTCATGTTACTTTTGAGACCTCGTATAAACTCTAAAAGAACTTCCAGAAAATCACCTCCGGTAATTACGCATTTCCTCAGCTATTTTTTTTTGGGGGGGGGGGTAAAAAGATTTGATTTTTTGCAGGCTGCCCCCTTCCTTCACTACTTGGAGGCGCTTATATGCTTCTGCTGTCTATGCTAGAGAGGCCCCATATCACTTCTGCTATCTATGCTAGTGAGGCCCCATATCAAACTCTTCAGCAATGAATTTTTTTTGTTCATTTTAGTATTGTATGTATGACTTATAACTGTATTAAAATAAACCCTTTTTAGATTTGCTATCATGTACCTCACCAGTTGATGAATTTCCAAATTTGACAACACTGGCTTCTTTTCAAACGACATTTCTACCAAAACCTTCTATTTTCCTTCGTCTGATCAAATTCTAGGTTCGTTTTTACTCCGTCAACGCCCCTTTTTGCTGTTATTTCACACACCCCCCACTGTCAGCTGAGGCATCGGAATACGCTGACCTCACCTTTTCAGAGGGGTAAGACACCCCCTACACACACACACAATGAGGCAACCTGTTTACGGTGGGTAGCGACCCGTAATGTCTGGGGACGGGATCCCTGTGGTTGTGGGCTTCAGGAGTCAGAGCTAGTTACTTCTGATTCCCAATCCACCACTTTGGCCCTTATCTGGACTAGGCTGGCGGTCGTGAAGGCCCGATTTGATCAGACCCTAGCGCCTATAACTATATCGATTTATGGAGTACTTTATAAGAAAATACAATACCCCAAATACACACCGGAATCAAATACTATCTCTATCCAATTCATAGGCGCTAGAAGTCGATGACTGAAGGTCAATCGGTTTGAAGAGATCTAGACAGACATGGCTATAAACATCACAATGTGTACACCTAACATATAGGAAGTGCAACAAATGGTTTAACGGGTGCTTAGAGTCTCTCTCGAATACAAGTATATTGGTTTGTGTAACCCTGACCTGTCAAGGCGACTGGGTTTCCCCCTTGACATGTCCTATTTTCGGACTCCGAGTTGGATGAAGAACGCAGGGCAGTGAATCTTAATACACACAAATTATGTGTAATAAAAAAAACCCCAAAAAAACAAGAGATATCTTTCAGAATCTGGTTCTGAAAAAGAAATTAATACGGAAATTACAAGTCTTTTATACTCAGGTTCATAGAAAATACTCCGCTGTCAAAACTTTCCCCTTTCATGATTGAAAAGGTACTATCCAGCAGAATTGATGCTAAAACAGTTAAATAGCTGAGAGAAGACAATTTCCTAGTGTAGGTGGAACATAGGAAACACGCAGAAACTACAATAAAGATGAAGACCTTTCATAATATCAAAATTAAAACCTTCCCTTATGCAAGACTGAATACTTCTAAGAGATTCCTTAGAAGTAAAGATTTATCTTTCTCCCTACCTTAGGAAATTACATTTCCCCTATGAAGTGAAGAGGTTAGCGATTACCAAAGGTTGTCAATTAAAAGAAAAAGGGTAACAATTATAACTGACAACTATTTCCATAATTTTATTTTAGCACACCTGAAATCCACCCAAATAAAAATAGGGTATAATATTGTGCTAGTGGAACAATATACCCCTTCTCTCCTGAAAGGCTTTAGGTTCCCAAAAGTTTGACATCATAGGGATAGATGCATGTCGACCAAAATGTGACCAAAAGGTTTCAGACCATACTGAAAACGAATGTGCTAACTGCCAGGAAAAAACACATCCATCCAAGAACATGCGAGTTCTGGAAAAAAAGAAAGGGAAATTGTTGAAGTAAAATATAAAAATCACCTCTCATTTTTAGAAGCAAGGCGAGTATTATAAGGCTACTTGAAAGGCCCTTCCTACGCAAAAAAAAGAAAAATAAAACTACAAATAATACCCCTAATCCTGACAAATAAAGAGCCCTCATTGAGAAACTGGTACATTTGACTCCAAATTATTGGCCCAAATTTCAAACTTACCTAAAGCGTCTATATTCCAAAGAAATGGGGACGGCTGAACCGCAAAAAAAGGACAATGAAAAAAATGTAATAAATAAAGGAAAAACAAATAGCAAGGGCAACTGAAACACAAATCATTCCTACTAAAATTACTAAATAAAGGTCTTAGTGATCTCTTATCTGTCCACCAAAACACAGAAAGACAGACTGAAAAGATTATCTCCCAAAAGAATAGAATCAGCCAAACAAAAGCCGGAAATCCGCAATGACCAAATTCCTACGCACAACCAATTTGACAAGCTAGAAGAGATGAAGGTGGAAAGTCAGAAGCCTCAAATGGCTAAAACCTCCAAAATTAAAACCTAGGAAAAAGAAATGAAACCACATAAGCTAAAGACCAAACACGTTTAAACAGCCGTGCATAAGATAATTCAATGAAACTGCTGATGAATAAAGGCAAATGTAAATGAACAGCTTCTGTTAATAACAGACCTATGACCAGCAGTTGTTTGTTTCAAGAAACATTCCTTAGGCAAGATGACAAAATGAATATAAAAGAATACCAGCAATACAACTATACACATGACACTGGGCTTCATGCATCTGACGATAGGTCTATCCTAGTTAGGAATGATGTACCCCAAAGTAAAATAAATTTGGCGACTACTTTACAGGTGGCTGCTATTAAAGACACTCTACATAAGTCAATAAACATTTTCTCGGTATATATCTCATTAAATGAACGAGTAAATGAAGCCAAAATTCATGAAATTATAAGGCAACTCTCTGCACTTTTATGATACTAGGGTACTTTATCTGTCACAGCACCATCTGGGTGGGGGCTGTAAAGACACAAACCAAAAGGGAAGGACTTTAGAAACAATTATAAATAACAATGATTTATGTATTTATAACGATAAATCTGCTGCCTACATAAATTCATTTACAAGCAGCTACTCTGCAATAGATTTAACCATATGTGATCCATCAATCTAAGGGGATTTCTCTTGGAAGATTCTGGCGGATAAATGCGGTAGTAATTACTTAACAATTGTTCTGTAAAATTCAGAACATAATGATAAAAGTCCTATCCGTTGAAATTAGGGGAAGTGAACTAGACGAATTTAAAAAGCAATGTTATGATAAATTAGCTGAAGGTAAATACATCATCGACTTAAAACAGTTTACGGAAATCTTTATATCAATTGCAAAGGAATGCATTCCAAAAAGTTCAGTAAAAAAAAAAAACGTAATAGACCTTGATTCAATGATGAGTGAAAAGAAGCTGTCAGGCTCAGAAGAAAATCTTTGAGATATTTCAACAAATAGCCTTCAACTTCTAACTTGTTACAATTTAAGCAACTTCGAGTAAAAACACCGAAAATTATTCAAGAAAGCAAAAAAGAATGTTGTGAATATTATGTCAGCAGGCTTAATTCTACTACAGAACAAAACCCATATGGTATACGGTAAGTAAAATAGCTGGTGAACATCATACTGACGTTATAAAACATCTCTCGATAAATAACTGTAAAATAACTGCAAAAGGGATATCGTTAATCGATTAGCCAAAACAAAAACTCACCAAAAAAACAAAAATAGTAGTGAACAATTTGTGAAGCTCAAACAAAATGAAAAAAAAAAAATTAAACTTTAAATCAAATAACGCTGAGAGCTAGGACCTACCATTCTCTATAGAGGAACTAAAGGAATCTTTAAAGAAAACCCACAATACAGGCTGTGGGACCGGATGATATTCACTATAAATTCATAAAACAGTTGCCCAACAAATCATTACAACAATTATTAAATTTGTATAACAACATAAGGACAAGTGGCAACTTCCCAGATATGGGGAGAAAGTCATTCATCATCCCTATTCCAAAACCTGGAAAGAATGACACAGAACCTGAAAGCTACGGATCGATAACACTAACGAGCCTCCTATGTAAAAATATGGAGAGAATGGTCAGCAGTATGTTGAATTGGTACCTGGAAACTAAAGGCCTAATCTGTGACTACCAATGCGCATTTAGGAAAAAAAAGAACATCTTACGGCAGTACTTTTTTACTAGAAAAGGTGTACGATACGATATGGACATTTGGTATCTTAAAAGATCTTTCTTGAACTGGGTCTAAAAGGAAGGCTGGTTCACAGTGAAAGACTTCATCTTGAAAGACGGAAGGTTTCAAGTATAGGAAGTACGTTATTGGAATTGCAAGATCAAGAAGAAAAGGCTCCAAAAGAAAGCATTCTTTCGGTGACATTATTTTGCGTAATATTTAACTACATAGATAAATCCTTAAGTCCAGGAATGAGAAGCTCTCTATACGTCGATGATTTTCTAAGTTCCCAATAAAATACACAAATGGACCATTGAAAATGGGTTTACATTTTCCAAAACGAAAACTAATTCCCACATTTCTGCAAATTAAGAAAATTTCACAATGACTCATGTTTAAAATTAGACGGAGCAGAAATACCAATATTGGAACAACACAAGTTCCTAGGCATTATTTTTGATAAAAAAAATTAACGTTCACTCCCTATCTAAAATATTTGAAAACAAAATGTTACAAAGCCCTACAAATTCTTCGCGTAGTGGCTCATACTGAATGAGGATCAGATCGACAAACATTGATTAAATTATATAGATCACTACTTCGCTAACAAACAGATTACGTTAGTTTCATTAATGGGGCGAATAGAAAGTCGGACCTAAAAATTCTCAATGCCCCCAAACATCAAGGCCTGAGATTAGTACTCGAGGATTTAGAATATCCCCAGTAGGGAGCATATACACAGAAGCTAAGGAAACACCTCCACATTTACATTTACATTTACTGACACTACAGTATTATGTAAGAATCCGTCCTGGGTATGATGATAAACTACATCCGCGTCCTGGGTAAGACGATAAACTACGTCCAACAGCAAGGTCCCTGATCAGGATGTTTTGAGGAATGTGGAACCACCTTTTAATTGCTGGTGTTCCCAGCTTCACCCTGACGTGGGGTGGGAGCACCTGTTAAAGTCCCAGGTATGAGCAAATAGTTAACCCTAAAACTTGGGTTAAAACACTATAAAAGTGTAAAAATAGGTTTTAATACCAGAAATACTTTGTAAAAGAATTATTACCAGCAATACTTTTTTTAATAAAATATTACCAGCAATAAGAAATAACATTGTCGGCATAAGTTTTATGGCATTGAGGTTGATATGCTGTAAACCAAAATAAACCAAACCAATCTAAACCAAAGAGTACATATTATATTCATACGAATCTCTCCTAAAAATGTTGTCGGCATTAAATAACCCACTGAGTTTGATATGTCGTAAAACAAAATAAACCAAACCAATCTAAACCAAAGAATACATATTCTATTCATACGAATCTATCCTAAAAACGTTGTCGGCATTAAATAACCCACTGAGTTTGATATGTCGTAAAACAAAATAAACCAAAGCAATCTAAACCAAAGAATACATAATCTATTCATACGAATCTATCCTAAAAACGTTGTCGGCATTAAATAACCCATTGAGGTTGATATGTCGTAAAACAAAATAAGCCAAACCAATCTAAACCAAAGAATATATATTCTATTCATATGAATCTATCCTAAAAATGTTTCGGCATGAAATGACCCATTGAGGTTGATATGTCGTAAAACCAACCAAACCGAACCGAACTATGTAAAAATAAAATCATGCCGAACACATCGAGCTTAGAGAAATACCTTTGAACCGAATTACTGCGATCTATTGCGACAAGGAGATAATTCTCTACAACCTTACTGACTGAAAAGTTAGGCACCGCACTCTCAAATATACAAGTAACGACTGCAGCCAGTATTCCATCAGGGACTATCAAGCAATCCGACGTTCTGCTAGAATTACAGAATCTCCCAAAACAAAATCCGCCCCTACACACATTTCAGTATAAGTTTCAAGACATATTGGTAAGCTTCCCTAACCAAACACCCATCTATGTGAGGATAAGATAGGATATGCACCAGTGAGACAAAATATTACAAAAAAAGGCGCCTGAAGTTCTATTTTCACAGCAGCGTTTTATGCAATTAATGCTAGCTCTCAACATTATCTAAGACAGCAAACAAAAAAATGTTCTAATTTTTTTTTTGACTCACTATCCGTCCTATTGGCTTTGAAAGGAAAAAAATCCAACAACCAAATTATTATGAAAATATGTAAATTAGCACTATTAACAACCATAACGACATCAGACTACTGAATTCCAACCAACATCAGATTTAAAGGTAATAATGGAGCAGATCTAGCAGCCAAGTCGGCTTTAGATGTGAAAGCGGGCCAAAATCCAATTCACACATATTAAGGAGGTTATTAGTAAATAAATTCAAAAGGAATGGCCACGATAGCCCACACAATAAACTCTTCGCAATTCAGCACAAACTAGGAGAATGGAAGTCCACTTCCAGAAAATCCCGCAAGAAACGTGTGGCACTGGATTTCTTACGTCTTGGTCATACGAGAATATCCCTTTCTTTCTTACTAAACAAAGAGGATCAATCAGTATGCGAAGCATGTAAAACAGCATATACTATTAAACATATATTAACCAAGTGCACATATCTTGTTCTCTCAATACAAAAATACTGTAATAAAAACAATATGTATGATCTGCTTGAGAAAATAAAAGCAGATGACATAATGTCATGTCTCAAAACAGTAGGACTCTATCAAAAATTATAAACCAAATGAGAATAAAGAAAATCAATTTCTCTACAAACCGCGTATCTGAAAAGAATACATCAATAAAACCAGACTCTCTTCATAAAAATATATCAATGAAACCGGCTGTGCAATCTGTTTCCTTACAAAGAATATATAAGCTGTAAATATGAATCTATTGTAAAAAATCTTGTCGGCATTAAATAACCCATTCAGGTTGATATGCAGTAAAACAAAACAAACGTTCTTTCAGTACAATTGGAGAATGACAGCATTGTCGTGTAAATAACTGGAGGGTAACGCGAACCCACCAGCTGTATATGCTCTACGTTTTCTTATTTTACCGGGACATGGGCGATCATGAGTCTCCACAACTGACAACAACTTGTAGCTCTGAACAATGTCTGTCCTTGTATATCTTTTATACTCCAAGTTCTGACATCCCATTACAATTAATTCGTTAGATAGATTTGCAGATGACACAGTACAGATAGCAACCACGCAAAAGAAATTACACAATCTCCTGAATAAGGTAGCGAAGGAGAGTGAGAAGGGACTAAGCGCTAAACTACAAGAAGACAGAGTGTCGGGTCATCAGTAAAAAGATGATCCTTAAATGCGATTTACAGGTCGGGGACACTAAAATGAAGCAGGTGCGGAAGTTTAAATATCTGGGAAGCTTTTTGACAGAGGATGTTGTTCATGATGACGGTAGTCTTTGAGTATAGACTCCAGAGGTTAGCAGTGAATATTTCGAAGACAGTAGGGAAGCGTAGTTCAGGTTAGCAGTGGATATCCCGGTAAAGTAGCAGAGCGTAGTTGAGTAATTCTTTCTGTTCTTTCGACTGACAAATTGGCACTGGACATTCGGAGAGAGTAAACAAAATGGCCGCCTTTATACACGACGGACTGAATATTCTACGTCTTCTGATTGGTTAACCCTTCTATTGGTGGACTATAAAGTGAGTCAACTCATTTGGGCTAGCTCACTAGTACATATATATATATATATATATATATATATATATAAACAAAAAACTGCAATGGATGATGGTAATTGCGACGCTGAGATCCAAAGAAGTATTGGGATGGCCAAGGAGGCATTCCAAAAGATTGGCAGAGTATTACGAGACAGATGGATTTCTTTGGTAACAACAAAAAGAGTACTAAGCTGTTATGTGATATCTGTCCTCCTTTACGGCAGCGAATGTTGGACGGTCTCCTCAAAGATGAAGAAGAGACTCGAGGCGACGGAGATATGGTTCTACAGAAGGATGCTGAGGATATCATGGACCGAGCGTGTGAGCAACGACGAACGGATGCAAAGAAGAATAAGACTTGTACTTAGCATCAGGAAGAGACAGCTGAAGTTTCTGGGACACGTAATGAGGAAGAAGGGCGTGGAGAATCTGATACTCAAACGTCGAATAGAGGGATAGAGAGACGACGGAAGACAACGCATGTCATACCTAGCGGGATTAAGCAAGTGGATAACAGAACATGGTCTGGGTAGGGATAGCACAGGAACGGGACATGTTGAGAGCTGCAAGGGATAGGGAGAGATGGAGAGCCATAATCGATTACGCCCGGAAAGGACACCGTACATAAAAAGATTCCGCACTATTTCTCTCTGCTTCTCTTGCCTTCTGTTTCTTGAGTATCAAATTCCCCACGTTCTCTTTCCTTATTATGTGCTGCAGAAATGTCCATCGTCTATTTCTGAATCTAAAACAATATTGTAATTGTAATGGATTAGCTATTTCCTTATAAGGAAACATTTTCAGTTCATTGAATGTGGACCCAATGACATTGCTGCTTGAAATTTATAAAATCTTACTCTTAAAACAATATTTCATGAAAATCGGCGTCTAATGTCCAGTAGCTATTATCGCTCTTTCCCGTATTGACGAAGGCGTGATTCGGTTTCTGTTATTTGGTACAGTTTTTTTTTTATAATTTTGTGACGTCAGTTCAGACGGCGTGAAGAACGGCGAGATTCTCTGAGGCCAGCAGGTTTCATTCGCTCAAAGTAATTTTTAACCATTGATCTTAGAAAGCGGTTGTATACAGGTGACAGTTTAGATATTTGTTAACGAGTTGGCACCATGCATGACATCAATATGAAAGTCTCGATCTGACATTGCTATTTGACAACATGACTCCAGTTTTCAGGTTAACGTTTTTGGTTTTGTATGAATTCATGCTATTCAGAGGCTGTGCTATTGGCAAAACCACAAACACAGCTTCTTCTATGTTGAATTTCCTTGTCTTCTATGCTAAGCTCTTTATAAGTGAACCATACACGGTACGATTGCTATATCCGAGCCATGAAGTTTGGTTAAAGAACTAGAAAAAAAATTTATTAAACATTTTTATTTTATTTTTTTATGTCAGACCATTTTTCTTGGTTTCTGGTACATATTTAAATATAAATATAATATTTATAATGTTTCAATGAAATACTCGCTCTACTTCATGTTAGTGAAACATGTGAGAGAGCAAGAAGGCGTAGAAGAAGAAGGTTAGTATCAGCCATACCAGGAAGTCAAAAAATGCTCTCTATTGTGTGTAAAAGATAGCAGTTTTCATTTCCCAGTACTAAAATTTACAAGCCATTCTTTGCTCCAGGTCATTTTCAGGCTCAGCTGCCAGGTTTAATTTGTTGGACTTATCAAACTTACGATTAAGCCAAGAGCAAATATTTATGCCATCAGCATAAATAGCGAGCTGAGAACTGATGACATCATGAAGGTCATTGATGGAGATAAGAAACAACATATGTTCAAGGACAGAACTCAAGAGCACCCCTGCATTAATGTGAAATGATCTTTTGGCATGTCCATTCAGCATGACCTTCATTAAACAATTAAATTAGTTAAAACTCTTTATGCCATTTAAAAAGAAATAAAAAAACAACATTTTTGTCCAACAGCAAGGCTTCTGATCAGGAGGTTTTGAGGAGCGAGAAATCACTTCTTAATTGCTGGCGTTCACCCTGAATCGATGTGATAGCACCTGTTAGGGTCCCAGCTATGTGTAAATAGTTACCTCTCAAACTGGGATCAAAACACTATAAAAGTGTAAAACAAGGTTTTAATACCAGAAATACTTTGTTAAAAAAAACTATTACCAGCAATAAATTTTTGAATAAAAATTATTACCAGCAATATATTTTTGGAAAAAATATTTCTACATATACATTTTTGAAAAAAAATTACCAGCTATACATTTTTGAAAATAAATATCAGCAGCAATAATAATCTTTTCGGCATTAAATAATCCATTGAAGTTGATATTCCGTAAAACAAAACAAACCATACCAATTCAAACCAAGATTTTGTTCACCATCACCACAGAAATGTTATAACATATTTTAAATTCTGAGCTAAAATTTGTGCATAAAATTAAAGAGAAATATTTCAGTTCTTTTATTGGATGAATCAAAAGGACATATATTTTAAATTACAAAAAAATTATCTTAGAAGGAATATTTATTTAACATATGGTGTAAAAACTGGTATAGTCAATACTGACAGTGGTTGGTTATGTTTTCTATAAATGTGGTATTATGGTGCTAGGAATAATAAAAGCTTCTTTGGTTCAGTGAAGGCGACTAGTTAACTTAATCATCTAGCCCATTCCTTATTTACAACCGCATTTTGTGCCACATTTTGTATTATTACAAATAAATATTCTTTCCTAACAGACTGGAACCAAAATCCTGAGAAAGCGGTTGTACACAATTTATTTATTTATGAAAAAGTGGGCGCAATGAATGTCATCCATATTGAACTTTGAATATGACTAGGCTATTTAAGAAAAGGACTCGATATAGGTGGATTTAATATCAGCCTAACGCTGCGTTCCACTTCATAGTTATCATTTCATATTTTGGGTAATGCTTCGGATTAGCTGTGCGAATATTAATATATATTTTTTGATTATTTGACGAAAATTTTCTTCTTTGCTGTTATACCGACGGTTTGGGAATAAATAGAAGCATTGTCATCAGCAGAACTGATTCATTGTGTTAGAGGAACGCGAAAACTTGAAATCAACACCAAAAGCAATCAAGGAAGACAAACAAAGCGTAAAGGCATTTACGTTGACACCTTCTAACAAGGAAAGATTTGTTCCCTACCACAGTGTCGCAGAATCTGAAGGCCAAAAAATATTGGCGCTACAAACCTTAATCTTTTTTTAATACCTTTTTCTGATATTGTAAATTTCTAGATAGAAAGTTGGTATAATAAAGGGAAAGAGAGAAAATTCAGATTTATTCAAAACAATCTCAACCAAAGAATATATATATATATATATATATAATGATTTATTAAATATATATATATTAAATATTTTATTAAATTAATCTGGCACAAGGCCACGAGACAAACAGAAAACCACGATCGAATTTACAAAATAGTAATGATTTTCTCTATTGTTCGACAAGGAGGCGCCACATATATATATATATATATATATATATATATATATATATATATATATATATATATATAATGTGTGTGTGTGTGTGTGGTATTATCCTTCATTACGCCCGCTACCATTTTTTATAGAAAGTTAATTTTCTTCTAAATCAAACACAGCACGATTTTATTATTTCTGGTTGAACATTACACAATCAAAACGGATATTATCAGGTATTATTTATGGCCAAACCCTACGCCAGTGAAACTCAGTTGCCAAAATTATGAATGTACTGACGTCCAAAAATGTGTAACGCATATGAAAACGTTTATTGTAAATCAATATGAAGCCTTTAGCTTGTTAAATTGATTTTTATAAATGCTTTCAATTTTAAGTATTATTTTGAGTTCCAACTTTTCTGTAAGCCTCTTTGGGGATATTTCAAGCTACTTATTAAACATTAATATAATCATCAGTTTTTATGTTCTAAAATCGTTTACTTCATAAACAAGATTGAATATTTTTTAAATATAAATGTTTAAATTTCTTTAGTTTTAAGTGACATCTCCTGTCAAGGATATCGTCCTTTTTTTTTGATCACGATGGCTACATTGCATCGTCAGACATAGAGAGCGTTATTTCTTTGTCTTTTCATGTCCTTTAAATTTTGAATTTTCTGTTCTATGACTTTTCTGTCCTGTAACTATTATGAGGATAATACTAATTATTTCATTAATTTTTGTCAGCAATAATATACTGTAGCATACAGTGGAAATCAAACGCCAACAACTATGCTTCATTGTCCAGAACTCTCCTCAGTATTCTAGCTAATTTTAGTGAAGAAGTCCTTTTTATGATTTCCATTTTTTCTCGTACTGTTTTCTAAACGACAATAGGTTGTTCCAGTAACGCTAATATCTACTTTTATATTCAATACGTAATGCTTGTGCAACATTCTTGTGCAACATTCGCTAATATCTATTGTGCAACATTCGCTAATATCTATTGTGCAACATTCGCTAATATCTACCTTTATATTCAATACTTAATTCTTGTGCAACATTCGCTAATATCTATTGTGCAACATTCTCTAATATCTATTGTGCAACATTCGCTAATATCTACCTTTATATTCAATACTTAATTCTTGTGCAACATTCGGGCATCTGTTTTCGCTTTCTTTTTTTTCTTTGTAATCTTTTGTCTTTTGTATTGGTCATACACTTTTCACTCTATTCTAATCTCTCTTGTAAAATTATAATTTATAATCATATTAATAATCGGTTACTGTTGGGCCGTGGATTATCTTCAGTTACAAAACAATTACACACACACTAAATCTAGATACTAGTTTTTTTCTGTCGATATTTTTGAGATGAGGTATTGTACTTATTTACACTATTTACACCCTTGTGTAAATTAATTGTAACAAAACGAATAGTTCCGTTATTATGTACTTTTTTTGTCATTTTTCCAATGAAACAGGGCCCAATGCACATGTTAATACTTCGTATATCCATTCCACGAAGTTGTTCCTTGCAGATTGACCACAGATTCTCGACTGGATTTAAATCAGGGGAGTTTCCGGACCAGTCTATACTACTTTCATTTGCTCACTTGTAAGGCTTTCCAGTGTGTTTGTGTAGCGTTACAAATTTCGTACGCTTCCTTAGAGTAACGTCCATCGCAGAAAATGACAGTATGACAACTAATCGGCAGACGAGACAATAGTGTCTGTGCGTGATAAAAGTCTGATGTATTCACAGATGATGCAAAACTTTTCAAGGCGAAACAATTTTCATCATACACCCCGAAAATAGATTCATATTACTGAACACCATTGCAAATGACCTAATCTGAGGGAAAATAGAAATCGATTATACCCTGTCATTGTATTGGGTCTAAAACTGACCGAATGATGAAAGAAAGGAAACTAAAGCAGATTTTTTTTCAATTAATATGCATAAGGGTGTACATTTTTCCGATTGTTGTCCGCATTCTTGTTGCCATATTCACGACGGCTCAGCCGTTGTACGATCTGACCTTCTTCAAGTGATTAGAATTTCTAACTGAATCTTTTATTTCGTCCACTGGGGTAGATTGTTCGAGCTCCACGTGTCATGCCTCTTCCAGATATTTCAATATCAGTTATCTCCCTTTAAATGACCTCTCCAATTTTTTGTTTACCTAGTTGTAATTCAATTGTGTTCAAATCACAACTCTTTGGATCAAGACATGTCGTTATTCGTTTGTAAATATTATAATTACATAAAATAAATGTTTAAAATATGATAAAAGAATATATCTTTGTAGGATCTTCAATAAAACCTACATTTTTGAATGACGAATAAATACGTATTAATGTCTCTCATTTTTCCAAACCCAATTTGTATTTTTAAATATCTTAACAAACAAGATACGCGGGTTACTTAACTTTTATCGAAAAAAAGAAAGACATGATTGCATTTTCTTTCCGCTAATGTTAAGAGCTAAACAGTAAGGTAGTCTAGGCTCTCTAGTCTTGCATAATATTCAGCTTTGAAGAAGGATAACTCTGTAGAACGCAACGCGAACCCATTTCTCACTGAGGCATGGCAATTTACTGATAAGCAAAGCAATATATTGATATCTATAATAGCTTAAGCCATGAAAGGATGTGTTATTTAAAAATATCACTAGAAGTCTTAACGTTTAATAGAAAATTAATGCCTTCCGTAGCGTTCTAGAGTTCTATTCACGCATTACCATGGCATCAAATAAAGCCTCTTTATTGAGGATCACACATGCTATAGCCTTCCCAAATTAAACCTGATAAGGTTTCTTGGTGCAGGCTGAATTAAACATGGAAACAGTAGTTCCAGAGTGTTCATCAAGAAACATATGTTATGGTATCTGGAACATTTATGCTAAAGAAGATGATCCTGGTTTACATGTTTTTTGCAAGGCCTGCTTTAAAGCGTGTAACAATGCCAATGTTGTTAATAAGGTCTTCACTGAAAGTAGCAACATGATGCCAGCCTTAATAGATGCAGGTTGGTTTTTCTCAAATGTCTGTATTGATGAGAAGCAGGATGGACGATTGCGATTCCGATGCTTTGTTTTCCAGGAAAGAGATGGGATGCAACATCCCTTCAGATCGTCTTTGTGTTTGCCTTTGAAAGATGGTTGATAAAAGCTGACCAAAAAGGAGTTGATTCGGAAATCTACTATCGATCATACGAAAAAGATAACTGTCCACCTGCGATAGATTTTAATGAGGATAACTTGACATGTTTTCATGATGATGCTAGACAAGTATATATATATATATATATATATATATATATAAATGATGATAGCTATGTTGGTCGAAACTAGTCAAGCAATCTAAATGAAATAATAAAAAAGAAGGAATGTTACTATATATATATATATATATTAATATACACCCAGTGTGTCTGAAGATTTGAATTTTTAACATTTTTATTGTTCAATATATATATATATATATATATATATATATATATATAATGAATTTAAGGTCTGCGTCTGCTATTCCGCAACCGTTATCGTCGCATAGAAATCTTGTATGTCAGCATAACAGAATATCATTTTGATGGTGAATATCTTTGTTTAAATGTCCATTTAAGCACTGAGGGTGGCTCGTGTGAGTCGACAGCTTAGATCAAGGAACATCGTAATAAAAAATATCGAAATGTTGGATAATTTTTGTCTTTATTTTCTCCAGAAATTAAAGCAACCATATGAAGTTTAAAACGGCTCATGATCAAGCATAATAGACATTCATTGTCTGTTATATTTAACAATATATATATATATATATGTGTGTGTGTGTGTGTGTGTGTGTGTGTGTGTGTGTGTGTGTGTGTGTGTGTGCATGCATGTATGTATGTGTATTTCTATCTACAATGACTTAGTCTAATATTTATTGTGACATACATAAATTACATAGACACAAACATATACACGCATACACATATGTATATATATACATATATATATATATGTGTGTGTGTGAAGAATAAATAGAAAAAATTTATTAATCCAACATATTTCACTTTTATGAAAGCTTCATCAGAGAATAAGATATAGAGTAAAAATGATGAAGCTTAAATAAAGTGAAACATGTTCGAAACATAAAGGTTCCTATTTGTACTTTATCTTATCATTCGATCAGATACTGATCAATACTTGATCTATAAATGATCCCAACTCATATAAAAAAAATATATATATAAGTTGTATTTCGAAAGCAGTTATTCTCACAGACATCATTGGATAAATATTATGGGGAAATTCTGTCTATCAATTTTTTAATTTAGATTTTCGAAATTCTCGTTTTGTGTTATCGGTATTTTTTTCTTTTTCTTTTATATTATTTCCATCCCGTGTAATTTCGAATGTTGCTACATTCATTTTCAAGGATTGATCTGTGTCAATTTATGCAACTTTTTTTCAAATTTCGAAGTTCATACACTCAAGCTCACAATTTCAAGTCAACCAAGGTGACGTCATATGAATGGTCAAACTGAAACACACACACACACACATTTATTTATATATATATATATATATATATATATATATATATATATATATACATATATACATATATAATTTTATTATAATAATGTTATGCTCTACATTGTATTGAGCACATTTTTAAAAATAAATGCTACCAACTGTGGATTTTTTTCCATCTATTCTTTCTCTCATTTGGATATATATATATATATATATATATATATATATATATATATAAAGAAATATACTCTTAAGCTGTGCTATATTTATGGGATAAAGTGCTCAATATCAGAGATAGTGCGTGTAAATATTAACTGATGGCCTTAAGTGAAAGTAGGCAACTAACTTTTGAGTGCATGACATGCCTCCGCTGTCTATATTTCTGAGATGAGTTATTATGTACACTATTTACATTATTCGGACTATTGTCCTCATCTTTGCCGCCATATTTATTACCACGTCCCCAAGGACACATGGCACAGTGGATAAAGGCGTTAGTTAGATCCAGTGACAGGATCCAAAGAGTGTGAGTTCAATACCTGTTTAAAGCGGTGGAAATACTTGGAGAGGGGAATTAACAGAACATAACCGATAACTGACATCCATTAGACATGGCTCGGGGAACTAGAAAAGTCTACCCCAATAAGCGAAATAAAGGGTTCAGTTCGACATTCCTACCGCCTGAAGAAGGCCGGAAATATGGTGACAAAGATGAGCACAATAGTTCGAATAATGTAAATAGTACGCCTCCGTTAAGTTTGGGAAATAGGCTTGTTGGAAACTTTTTATTTGTAGTTGGGTGGCAGAATTAAAAAAAAAGTAATTTAACTTACATACATTGCAGTTTAGAATTCAAATAGTTCAATAAAGTATGAACTGGCAATATTTCTTTCATTGTGCATACAAAAGGAACAGTATTTTTGTATGAATTCGTCTTGTAGACTTAAAGGCCAAGAAATACGTAACTTTCAAAGTTGGTCGAGATTTTGAGCTGACTCAAGTAGTAAGGAGAAGAGTCCGAATGATGGTTCAGTTGAAAAAGTTATTTCCTTTAAACATCAGATATCAATTAATTCGTTTTCCTTGAGTGCTGAATAGTATCAGGTTTCTGCTTGCCATCGTGGTAAATGTGAGAACAGGAAAGTGTGGCTGCTGTATCGATCTGGCTCCTTCACACTGACTATACAATTATGTTTTTTCGTTGATTTTTAAGAGAGACTTTCACAAAATGGAACAAATAAATGTGTTTATCTAATTACATTGTAAATCTATTCATTGTATAATATTATTTGTTTTAATGTTAAGTCGTTTTTGAATATCATTCATATATACACAATAGGCCTAAATTTTGGAAGCGTCCTCTGAATTTAAAATCCGCCAGACCTAAGATTACTATTAAACATAAAAATAGAATTTTAAGGGAAAGTTATGCGGTAAAGAATAATAATAATAATAATAATATTAATAATAATAATAATAAATTCATTATTATTATTATTATTATTATTATTACTGTTGTTCTTGAACATATGATAAAAATATTCAGGAATTGAAATCCCTGTGGTCCAAGGAGATGTTATAAATAACTTTTTGAAAACAAAAAACACAAACATCAAATGCTAGTCGATCCATCTGCATCCACAGCATGGATCCAAAAATGTAGCCTCTCTCTCTCTCTCTCACACACACACACACACACACACACAGAGAGAGAGAGAGACTATCTATCTATCACCTTCTGTGGTATATATATATATATATATATATATATATGGGTACACGCCTATATGTATTTGCTAGATTAGATAATCGTTATATTTATTTTTTATATCTTTATATTTGATTTGCAACCTGTAGTCGATATTAATTTTGTCAAATTTTCTTAATTACACAGCGGCCCTTTCCGTAAATGCCCTTCAGTTCTAGTTTTCCCCGCTCCATCTCTCTCCCCCAACCCTTTTTCTTTTCTTTTCCTCTCTCTCCCTCTTCTTCTGATCTTTAAGATTAGATCGTCTAATGTGTGTGTATTTCACCACAAAATGTATCCTTTCAGTTACATCTTAAACATATTAGACATCCGTATTTCTCTCACTTAAACCGTCTTTAACTCACATCTCTAAAACTCCTCTCTGTTAAGTTTTAATCTCCCACCTTCTCTCGTCTGTTACCCCTCTCTTTAGCTCTAACATTCGTCCCACACTCTCATACTTACACTCTCTCTAAATTCTATTTTTTATTTCCGTAGTTGTTTTCTGTTTTCTTTTTGAAATTGGAGATCTAATGAATTGGATCGTATTTACAATTCCAATGGAATAAATTATTACCATGGAATATTAGTGTTTAAACCTTTTTATATATATATATATATATATATATATATATATATATATATATATATATATATATAAAGAGAGGAGAATATCGCACATTAAATGTTGTGCTATTAAAATATACTCCATGTATAATAGCAAAAGCAATAATTTCATAGTAATAATAAAGGTACATTTTCCTCACTAATAGAGCAAGTCTGAGTTTCATGCATGCAACTCAAAATCAGCACATGACAATTTTATTGTGCATGAACTTCAAAGTTGTGATACCAATGAAGAAAATTTATAATTATTAAATATATATATATATATATATATATATATATATATATATATAAAGGCACCAGAAGTATTGAAACAAAATGACTATTTTGGAGTGATTTTATAACATATTTATGTTATAATTTTCGAATAAATAATTACACACACACACATATACACAAAGGTGATCTTGGAAGCAGGCCGAAAGAACTTGAGAAATGAAATGAAAATAAAAGAAATTTAAACAGCTATTTTCTCTCCTCCTTTAACATAAATACACTGAAGTTTTTTGTTAAAAATTAACAGATATAATGTCTGTAATTTATTCAATCCGATATGCCTAAAAGAGAATTTACTGCCTAAATATACAAATTTTAAAATATAAATATGTGTGTGTATGTGTGTGAATTTAATGTATTGGGGCAGCCGGTCATCATTTAAACATCTATTTTTAAATATAACAGACAATGAATGTCTATTATGTTTGATTATGGACCGCTCTAAACTCCGTATATTTGATTTAGTTGAAAATAAAGACAAAAATTGCATAGCAATCGTCTATGTCAAAATAACAGAATATCATATTTGATGGTGAGTATCTTTGTTTAAATGTCTGCATGACCACACTGAAGAGGGCTCATGTGATCCAAAGTCTTAGATGAAGGAAAAGCTTAATAAAAATAATATTCAAGTGTTGGACATATTTTGTCTTTATTTTCACCCGAAATTAAAGCAAATATACGAAGTTTAGAACGGCTCATTAACAAACATTATAGACATGCATTCTCTTTTATATTTAACAATATATTTTTATATTTATATATATATATATATATATATATTGATATGTCATAACCACACACACAAAGCATACACTAAAACAATACACATACACACATGCACGCACACACACATACACACACATAATAGATATAGATCTATGCATCAACACACGTACATATATATATGTACGTGTGTTTATTATATATATATATATATATATATATATATATATATATAAACACACGTACATATATATATATGTACGTGTGTTTATTATATATAGAGATAGATAGATAGATATAAACACACACACGTACATATATATATGTACGTGTGTGTGTTTATATATATATATGTGTGTGTGTGTGCATATATGTGTGTGCATGTGTGTGTATGTGTATTGTTTGTGTGTATTCTTTATGTGTATGGGTATGATATATCGATATCCATACATTAGTACGTCTATCCAATTAAGGAATTTGGTAAAACTAAGTGCATATTTCTAAAAGTCATAATCTGTTTCTCTCTATATTCATGCACTTGCTTGCTTCCTTATATGTCTGATTATGCGTCATCGTGTCTTTAATCCATTGCACGCATCCAAACAGTTGGGGAGCCAAACATAAAATCACAAACGAGCAAAGTTCACTGATTTTTCCTGCTTAGCATTTACACCTTAAACTTAATGTATCCATTTAAAGAAAGAAATGTCTATTGATATTTTGTCTCGTTTCTCAGTTGATTGCCTGGTTGAACAAAATAGGTACTTTTGCTTTTGCAGAGTTCAATCCGCGCCAATCTAATACAATTGGAAATCATCTCCGACTTCCAATTTCTGTTCCGCTAATGGAAAAAATATTGGCACTTTGTATCGATGCGAACTGTTATCTTCTCCGCAAACTGCAATCACCAAATTATGCCTCCACCAACAAGGTTTGATGTCTTCAAGATAAATAACACTGATTTGAAGTGCCGATGGGAGAGCAAAGCCAACTCTTGATGATATCAAAATACAACTAAATAGGAGGAAAGGGTATAGACATATTTGTGACTGTAAATTCAAATTAAAGCCTTCAAGCCGAGCCAATTTTGTCGCTGTCTTGCGGCTACATTCGATCACACATTACGAGAAATATAACCGCCTACTTATTCAAACCAAACCAAATCCCAATCATTTACTACTTATATTTGTCTTTTCTCGATCTTTTGTTACGTTTCTACGTTTGTAATCACCAGCAACACCGTCGCTCTTCAATTTCCTAAAACGTCTTCGTTTCAAATTTCTGTCCTTGTCATAATTTTCTTTCCGGCTTCTTCGTCTCTCTGCTGTTTCGATTCAGATTTCCTCTTGTCTCTATTTTAGTTTATCTTAGAATTTTTCATTACTTAATTTTTCAACCGTTTTTATTTCTTTCTCTGTACTTTTCTCTTTTCTCTTTTTTTTTCTCTTTGATACTTTCATCTCCAGTGTCAATATTTCGAAATGACTGCGTCTGTCAAATGTTTCTGAGAAACATAAAACGCTAAGTAATAAATAAAGTTTCACGGCCTAATCAAACTGTGTATTAGACATAAGGAACCCCTATGTAATTTCATGCCAGACGAATCTATAAATAGTTGTACCTCTTTCAATTATTCCTACTTAATATATATGTTATTCTGAAATCTTACCTTGTGTTGGTATTAGAAATATAATCTAATTGGTTATCTCCCCTTTTTGTTTCTTATTCTTATAGCCGTGAAAATTCCATTTTAAATTCATCCACCGTATATGATGTTATATTATTATTGCTATTTTTGCTTTTTGGATTCTTATGCAGCTTCTACCACTGTCTATATCAGGCTTTTTTGTATCTAAAATTACAATATATATAATTTTAACATAGTTATCAACATATTTCTGATATTCCTTTTCTCTGTATCGTCATTTATACTTCCATTTCCTTCTTTGTATTATTCATTGTTTCTTTTCTTTCTCTTTCTTTTTTCCCATTTGTAATTTAATTGTTCCATTTTCCTCTCCTTTTCCTTTTTTTTTCATTTTCTTTCTTAGTACCGTCTTCATCGTTTTCAACATCTTTTTTTTTTCATTATTATTAATTCTTATCAACGTCTATGGTCTTTTCATCTCTCCATTCAAGGCAGTAAAACCACTGACGCACGAGAGGTTACTGGGTGTGAAAGATTTAGAAACAGAAACATTGCTAAGAATCAAGAAGAGAGGAAAGAGTAAACTGGAGGACAGTAGATAGAGATTGACATTGCATTTAGATTTTTGCAGATTACAATTGGCTGGAATGCACGGGGGTGAAAGTAAGATCCACAGGAAGGAAGTGCGATAAAATATATTGTTAGCATAGAATTTACAAATACATCGAGACAGTTCATTCGTAAATTGTTTAGACCCCATCGCCAGTCTGGTACTGCGTTTAAACTTAAACAGTCTAGCTACCATAACGAGGACCTTTTCCAAACAATTACCATGAAAGTATTTATAGAAAAGGTAAAGCGAGGTGACCTTAGAGCGGTTAAAATGTGACTGAAGCGGAGATGCCAGATCAGGGCCAATAATATTGCTGATTATTCTTTGGATTTTTTTCATTTACTTTAATTGACAAGTGATATATTCTTTGATATAATTTACATTATTTACATGATCATGATTGTTGCTAGTGCATTCTTAGCCGTTGTGCTATAAGGCCTTCATCGAGTGTATGTCGATCCGAGTAACCTCCAGAGTATTTCTGACTGAACCCGGAAGTAGCTTGCTTTCATTCCACTGCACATGTATAGGGATATATCTTTAAGTTCCTATTTTAGAACAGCTCAGACACTACGGTCCAGTTTCCACTAGGTCAAAGTCAATCATGATACAAAATTCACAGACCAATGCTTTAATCCACTAGGCTATGGTCACGTGGGGGATATGATAAATGTCAAAGGGGACAACGGCAGAAAAGTTGTCATAACAACAACAAAGATGAGGAAAATAATCTCCATGTAAATAATGTACATAATGATAACCTCTTGCCCCAGACATTCAGATAAAATATATTCATTGATATTTTGATGCGTATTGAATACTCCAATGATTGCTTATTTATTATTAATTATTTATTAATTTATTTATTAATTATTTATTAATAATTAATAACCTTCTATGACGATAACAGTCATTAAGGTATGTAGAGGCCACTGTTCTTTTGTTATAATGGCCTTCTTTGGTTTGTCAATCAATCAAATATTGCTTACTTACATCCGCAATCATTGGAGTTATCTTCAGTAAACAAAGTATATTGTTAGAATTTTAGATAAGTATATAATCTGAGATGAAACTTTGTACGTGACCTGTCCTTTCAGGAGGTGTGCGGTCATGCCCCTTCACAATTTCTTGTTCTTTGTACCTGTTAGTAATTTTTGTCAGTTTGCTATGTCTTCTAGTCGCTGTTCTGCCAACCAAGTATGTAATTTTCTACTTTTCACAATCTCTCTTTCCGCCATTATGTTCTGTGCGTGCCGTATTCTCCAAACCTATAATTTTCATTATGTGCCCTAAGAATTTTACTATCTCTTCGCTATTCTAAGTGTAAATGATATTGTTTGTTTGTTTTTGTTTACGCTTCCCCTTTCCTTAAAACATCGTTCCACGTCTGTTCAGTTCATTGTATTCTCAGCATTCCGCGGTAGAACAACATTTCTATTGGTTTAAATCTGTTCTTCAATATTTATTATGAATAAATCCAAAAGATATAAGACAGTAAACCATATATTTAAGTAACACATTGTCGCCAATATCTGTATAAATTACGATTTTATATGGTGATATGGGACCCTTAA
This sequence comes from Acanthosepion pharaonis, assembly GCA_903632075.3. Classification (NCBI taxonomy): domain Eukaryota; kingdom Metazoa; phylum Mollusca; class Cephalopoda; order Sepiida; family Sepiidae; genus Acanthosepion; species Acanthosepion pharaonis. The sequence continues at coordinate 7,643,873 of CAHIKZ030001668.1, read as the reverse complement.
AATTTTATAACTGTTATAATCTAGGAAAGGTTACTGAACAGAATAATCAAATGTAGGTTGGTAATGAACGATAATACTTAGGACAAAAACAACACATATAAGATTCGCCAGCGGCGCGTAGAAGTAGTCCACTGCTAGAAGTGAGTCAAATGAATTCCACAATGAATCTCCAACTGCAGAATATCTACCTACCACCTCACGCGGTCAGATGTGGTGTAAGGCCGAATTTATTCTGGGGTATCCGAGCCCGTACGATCGGCGAAAAATTCCCCGTAGATCCCGTATAAAATGGTGCCGGGCAGCTGTTTCCCGAGACGAAACTCTGCCCTTCGACATAGCCTCGTCTGGAGATCCTCTCTGCCCAGAGGCAGGGAGTTTGACCAGCACAGCTGGAGACTAATCTCCAACAGCAGAATATCTCCCAACCGCCCCACGCGGTCAGATGTGGCACAAGGCCGAATATAATGTGGGGTATCCGAGCCCGTAGGATCAGCCAAAAATTCCCCGTAGACCCCATATAAAACAGGACCGAGTAGCTGTTTCCCGAGATGAGACTCTGCCCTTCGACATAGCCTCGTCTGGGGATCCTCTCTGCCCGTAGGTAGAGAGTTTGAGCAGCACAGAATCTCCAAATGCAGACCAACATACAGTATTTACTACTGTATTCATGTGAATGGGGACATGCCCATTATCGTCCGTAGGTATGCTACAACAATAATATACACCAGTCCTTTGATTATTTATTTTTTGTCCTTTTGATTATTTCTGATAACATTTGCAACTTTTCAGAAATCATTGTTTGTATAATATTGTCATACTCATATCTCTTTGAATGTAAACCATAAATTTTTCTAGTGGATTAATATCTGAATATTCTGGCGCATATTTCTATTCATTTTATGTCTAACACTTTTTAGCAAAGTGTGCGAAAGTCAACTTTGTAGAATGTAAATATGATGTTTATTTCAAAACTTCTCTGTTGTGAACAGTACCACTGAAAACAAATGGCACATCCAGAAATAATTCCCTGCATTTATCTTCATTTCACCATTCCCTCGGTTTATACACAGATGTTCCGCGTAAGAATGCTTCCTCGGTGATGTCGATTCTGGGTTCATAGAAAGTTCCGGGCCTCTCTGAAATCAAACTTTCTTTTCCCAACGCGACCGATCAGAAATTGTTTATGGACACATCATTTTACTGCTCTCTTAACAAATCCAAAACACTGCACCTCAACTCACCCAGTTATATTTTTTTATGTTTTGAGGGTCTATTAATTCCATCCATAACTTAAACCATTTCCTAACCATCAGCACCATTTGATGTCATTTTAAATCCAGTTTTAAGCGTTGATTCTAAAATTCTTTTCATGTATTACTTAGCCTAACATATATGTTCCTCTTTGTATACGATAAAGGTTTTATCTTGATTGCTTTCATGTCCTTAATCAATGTTCTTAATATTCTGCCTCCGTTCTCTGGTTGCCTCCATAAAATAAGGTTTTTCAAATATTGCTTTTGTCTTTTAATCTTTTCAGTGGTTTCAATTGCATTATGTTTATACAGCATTTTGCAAATTCTAACATTTCCTCACTCCATAACTTTACAGTATCTTAGTTCTTTATTGTGTTTCTCACTTATTTATAACTGATAGCAAACCTTAAAATGAAATATGAGTGACTATATAGTAAATATATTTAGTTACAAAATATTGAACAAACCGCAAGTTGCATAATATAATCTGACAGCAAATGACTCGTGTAAATTATTCAAATATATGTCTCATACTATAAGAAGAAATGAAAATAGCAGTTTTGCCATATAACTAAGAGTATATATAGATTTTACTAGATTCTTGGTGTAATATCAAATTTATTGTTACAACATTGACTGATTTGATTATTTTATCAAAGAATATATATGAAATCAGTCAATAATGAAATCAAATTATATGTATATATATATGTGTGTGCGTGTGCGTGGGAATACGATGGTTGATATTGGGACAGGTGCTATAAAAGGAAACTACGACACGTATCAATTATATATATATATATATATATATATATATATATATAATGAAGAAACAATTTATAAAAAGAATTAAATAGCAATATTAATGTGATTAATGGCGAAATCACTTCGCTAACAGGATTAATGGGATATTAAATTATTATCAATTCCTTGAATAATAACATACATATATTCGAGTTGTTGTCAGATGGAAGACACTTGCGACGTACTTTCGACAACTTGAAATTGTCATCTTCAGGGTGCAGTTTTCTTATATATAGGCAAACACTAAAACAAAATATGTTTAGACTGAAATATGTTTTATTTTTGAATTGATAGTAAGTTAATGTCTCATGAAGTCCTGTTCATGATTTCACCATGAATCACATGAACATTGCTATTTAATTCTTTGATTCTTCATTATAATATAACCTGCACTCTCTATATATATATATATATATATATATATATATATATATATATTGGGCTCCATAATATAATTAGTCATAATATATATATATATATATATATATATATATACACACTTATATATATATATATATATATATATATATATATATATATATATTGTGTATATTTTGTCAGCATGTTTCTCGAAAGTTTTCATTTCAATGATGCAGCTAACATCTCTCAACATTTGCAAAAGCAAACCGGTCCACTTTTGCAACTTACGAATGTTCTTGTTGAAAATACATCTATACGTTTCATTAAAATACTAAAACATAAACTAAAAATTCTTGAACCTATCTGTATTAAAATATTGAAAGCAACCCGTAATAAAATTAATTATACACAGTGCAAAAATGTTTTAAAGTGTTTACAACATAGTTTAATGTATCTATGTTTTGACTAAGAATTTTACGTAGTTTTTTCTTTGAGAAAGATGTTGACACTTCAATAACTTACTTATCTCCCTTGACGTTTGCACAAGTGTCTACATGATAGAATTTAAAAATTGTATCGTACATAACCTTTTTCACTTCACAGGTAAAAACAATTTTTTAGATGAACACAATTTTAGGACTGATAAAAATCAAGACTCTCGTGACGACGTTGTGCTAATGTCGAAAGTACTTGAAATAAAATGAATATGCATGTACATGGCAATTTTCTTTCTAAGAGACTTGTCCGTAATAATGAGAGTATCCTATTAAAATAAGTAAATAAAGCTTGTCTAAATTATTTAATAAGGTAAGTCTTTTATATATATATATATATATATATATATATAATATTATAAATTAATTGATTTAAAATATGGTTATTTTCGCTACACAGTTCCAACCATGTTTCAAAAATAGAAGCTAAAAACCCCTAATTTTTCTTAATTTTTTTAATATCTTACTGTTCTTTCTTTTTTATTTATATACATATATATATATATATATATATATATATATATATATATATATATATATATATATCTGTGTGTATGTGTAAATAAGCTCTTGAAAATATATTTCAACTGAGCAGTGTTGAGAGATAGGTTGATTCTATAAACAAGTCTCACCTACGCTAATGCAAAGCTCTTTAGTAAAATGAATTGAAGCCCTCTGACTGATTGGCTTTTGTTTACTTTCGTAAAGCAATACCCTAGAATTAGCTATTTATCTCTGCCGAAAGTTGATAGCTAAGTGGTAGAAACTCTGACTGATTCAAAATTGGTCGGGTTTCGATCCTGGATCTAGTTGTACTGAGCAGCTGTGATATATCGAAACAGTACTGTCTGCGAATGACATAATTTAGCTCTTGAAAATTATAATTTCAATTGAGCACTCTTGAACGAAAAGCTAATTCTAAAAACAACGGTCACCTGCGTAAATGCGAAGCTCTTCAGTAAAATGAATGGAGCGCTTTGGCTGCTTGGCGTTTGTTTACGTTTGTAAAAACAATACGCTAGATTTGGGTTACTTGTTCTCTCGAGTGAAGATGTGTCAGAGTAAGGAGCTCTGATTGACACCAAGTCGGTTCGGTTTCGATCCGGGCTTGAGGCATTTTTTGTCTAATCGCACTGAGCAGCTGTGATACAGTGAAACAGTAATGTCTGCGTATGACATATATATTTATATTGGGTAGCATTTTTTTTTCATTTATATCCGTTTAGTTAATATCAACAGAAATTCCTTTAATTTTTTTTCGATTATTTTCTTGATTTCATTTTCATATTTGGAAATATATCTTCAAAAATCTTTGTTGTTTCGGCTAGTATTGGTCATCGCCAAAGACTTTGGATAATGTTTAACGTTAACGGATGAAGAGGACGGCCTTTGATAGTGGCTAAAGTCTTTCAAGAAGTCAGTTTCATTCAGAAAATAAAAGGAATTTATACAAAGGGGTATTATCAATCAGATTTGACAGAGAAGACAAATCAATGTCTGAATAAAATGATTTTAAAAACACACATTTAAGAAAATAGACGATGTACTCTGAGTAATTCCAACATTTAGAGCATTCTGAATAGAATAGTTTACATCGGTTGAAGGCAATTTACAAGCAAATATGAAAAATCAAATATTCAAGGTACTGAGCAATTTATTATATATGAAAAAATAAAATTGTATAAATTAAAGGCTGAACGGTTTCTGTACATGGCATGTGTGTGTACTTTTACAAAGTTATTTATGTTTTTCATAAACAATATTTTGTTTTATATATATATATATATATATATATATATATATATATATATATATATATATATATATATATATATATATATCAGGCGGAGAGTGGTTATTTCCACATATTATTTAAAGGTATTCATTTTTTCTTGTGTTTTCTGATGTTTAATCATTGTATGTTGTGTGTAGTAGCAATGTAAATTTTCTTGGAATGTTGGAGAAAATATTCTTCCGATTATGAATAATAAGACAATTATGATTGGTCAGAGAAAGGGCGATGGAAGGTCTTTTTGTATCATTTTAAACTTATCTCCAATTTGTTCCTTTGTATTGCGAATTGTATTGTTAATGATGTGCGTGTGCTTTTTGCTAGTATGTGTATATATATTCTTATATATATATATATATATATATATATATATATATATATATATATATATATATATATTGACCACTGGTATTATCAATATATTGCTCCTTATTGTATGGAAACGAAAAAATTTACTCCGGATTATTCCTTGAAAAACAATCCTTACCCTTCACTGCATCTTTTCTACCTTTCAGATAACATTATTGACCTAATTACAACAATGAGGTGGAAAATATTTTTCTTCCTAAATCCCAAAGATGACCAAAAGCTAAATCATGAAACATATAACCTGAAATCCCAGAAAACTCCACCTAGTAACAAGCTGCTTCAATCTTTCGAAGTTGATATGCTTAATTTAATTAGGAAGACTAAATCCAGGAATTCTTCAAGCTACTTCCAAGCTAATATTGGCAAAGACATTAAAAACATAAAAACTCAAAAGAAAATAGGGATTAAGGCTGACAAATCCAAAAATATCTATAAAATTAAACCCTCTGAATAAGACAAACTCATCAGTGACAAAATTACAACCTATTTGAAGAAAAACAAAGACAATAGCAATTTATCCTCTATCAATGAAAACATCTCCAATTTTGCTAACAAATGTGGTGTTACTGACAGAATGGGTAATATAAATATGAAAAATACATACATTCTATTCAAAAATCATAAAACAAATTTTATGAATAGCTTGCAGTCCCGTTTAATCAATTCCTCAAAATCTGAGTTTGGATTAATTTCTAAAAACATTGTTAAGAAAATAACATCACTTGTCCTAGATAAATATTCAGTCAACCTTTGGAAGAACTCAGTAGAGTTGATTAAATGGTTCCTAAAGATCCCCAATATAAGGAAAGCTACTTTCATCCAGTTTGATATCTTGGATTTCTACACTTCTCTTTAGGAGAAACTATTAATTAATAGCCTTAATTTCGCAAAAAGATAATGATCTGAATATTGTTTTAGCGTCAAGAAGATCAGTACTTACATACAATGACGCTACTTGTGTGAAAAAGAATAGTGAAAGGTTCGATGTAACATCCAGGCTCTCAAGAATAGTGGTTTTAAACAGGAATTAAACTATGACGAAGAATTGAAAAATCATACTAATAATAGACCTAAAAACAGCAAGAAGAAAGTAATATGGTTTAACCCACTGTATTGCAGGCTTTCCAACATTGATATAGGAAGTTTATTCCTAAGGTTAATAGACAAGCACTTTGATAGTAAAAATCCACTATATAAAATTTTCAATAGGAAGACACTGAAAATTAGTTATTCATGTGTAATATGGAGAATATTATATCTTCCCACAACTGAAAAATACTTAAGAACTTCCATAATAGTGAAACTCGAGCTAGTAGCCCCAACTGCAATTGTAGGAGTAGAGCTAATTGTCCAATCAAGGGAAAATTTATATATGAGAATGTAAAATATGAAGATACAATCTCCCCCCCCCCAGAATATCAGCCTGAAAAAAAGATGCATAGGTATATCCGCTGGTAATTGGAAGCAGAGTCCGTACAAACACAGACACTCTTTCAAATATCAATACCTAACAAATCAAACTTCCTTATCCAAACCAAAGACTATTAGGATCTGGTGGACAAGGCACTCTCCCCGCATTTGGAATGGAGATTCATGTTCACAAATGCACATATCATATGTTTGATATCACTGATTGCATTCATCCTTAATATCTTAAATCTCATTATTTATCAGTTTTTTTTTTATATTTTCATCTACTCATCTATTTCCGGTTTTCATTTAATCTACACTTTTAAACATAATCAGTAATAAGTAATACATAAATTGAATTGATGACCCTGAATCTTTTTCCTTTAGATTTAAGACAAATTCAGATTTACTTTCTTTGCCGAAACTATCCTTTTCGTTTAGACGCAAAGAAAAAAATACAAATTAATTTACATACGTTTCAGAAAATATGATTGCGAGTCAACTGTTTTTATTTGACGTATATATTTATAACAGTTTCCAATACATCTCTTGTTACTAATAAAAAATGACTATTGTATTCTATAACATGTATATAATAAAAAGTAAATGCACAATTATATAAAATATAATTAAAGTATAAATAAAAATAATTCAATAGACTAAGTATGATTAATACATTTTTTAGGTGAGTTCTTTAAAAAAACATTTATTTAAAGAATAAAACTGGTAACAAATAGCCTTTAGATAAAAAGAAAACAGCCACCATCAAGTCAGTTGGTTAATAAAACTGGCTTGAATAAAATTTTACTTGTGTAACTATGTAAATAAGTCTCAAAGTGATGTTGTAAAAATACCCTCCAAATTATTTTTTCATCAATTCACCCATGCCAATGCGATAATCCCACTAAGATGCAAGAGGTACTGGGAATGAGATAGGATGAGAAAATTTTAGAATAGAGACATCCACTAAAATCGCGATACCTAAGTTTTAAATTAAATTTAAAAAATGAAAACGCTTTCATTTTAGCATTAATTGAAAGCTAAAGGATTAAATTTACTAATTCTCATAAGTAAAATAATCTGGTGTATTTCAAACAGGAATTATACTGATGGAACTAATTTTCTCTTTTTTTTCAGTAAAATTGTTAAAGTCGTTCATTTTTTAGATATTTGTTAACACAAGTTACTTCTCATTTTTAAAAATCTTGCAAAAATAAAATATGATTTTCTAAAACTTTACTCGTGGAACATTAGCTTTTTTAAAGTATAATTAATATGATTTGAAACAAATATGATTTACTTTAAGTTTAAAATAATACAGAAATACATTTTTAACCTAAAGAGTAGCTTTGTGTTTAACCGAGCGTAGCCATGTTTAGGTGATGACAACGTGATAACATATTAATTGTTGTTCTACAGAGAATTTATATGTGAAACATAATTTAAGAAAATTACGTGAACATCTTTTTCATATCATTTTAAAGTACAAAGTAATCTTTAAAACTTTGGAAAATATTCCCAGTAATCTAATACTGAATATTGACTTTAAATTTACTATAGTCTGCGCCATTATTTTCTGATAATTTCGACCATACTTTCAAAAATGGGCACGTTTATATAACAAAAAATCCAAAATTCATTTTAAATTATTAAGCTTTTACTTAAAGAATTTTTAAGACAATAGTTTCCTTAATATATCTTATTTAATAAAGCAATTAAAAGCTTTCTTAATTCAATAATTTCATAGTTTAATTGCATTTTTATTTTACGATTCAGAGCAAATTTTCAGTTACTGTTTGACAAAAACAAATTGAACATACTCCAAGGAATGCTGCTTTTAACTAATATAAATATGAGGAGGCTAAAATTTTGAATATGATGAGGCTGAAATTTTAATTTCACGAAATTTCATAAAATTAAGTGGCGGGTAACAGATGTAAAAATAAATATATTTTTACCAAAAGTTTCTAAAACGAAAAATCATAAATAATTTTATTCATTTCTGAATAAGTCATGAAAGTTTCATGAAAATCCGAGAATTATTTCCAAATCAATGTTTTTTTTTTTTACCTGAAAAAGGCGCTAGAATTCTCATAATAATCTTTGGCCTACCGCTGACGCAAAAAAATACAAGATTTTAACCAAAGTTTCGAAAGTGCCAGAAGGGATACAAAAAATTACTAAAATAATAAAAAAAATACTTTGCTATCTTCTCTTAATAATAACTGAAACATTTTGACGAGAAAACATTGTTTTCCTCAAGTTTTTCGTTATGGTATGCTCTTGTTTAGCGAAAGGTGGCGGTATCTAATTCAGAAGGAAGCGGGAACCCAATAGTTAACAGGAAACAATGGATAAACATCTACGCCTGTCCACAAGGCAGGGGAGAAGTATAAACCAGAGAATAGGGGAAACTATCTGCTACTGAAGGAAAAGAAATAAAAATAAATAAAATTTCCGAGTTCAGTCGGAGATTTTAGAAGGAAGCGGAAACCCACTTCTAAACAGGTAACAGGGAATAAACCTCTACTCCTGTTCAAAGACCGTGAGGAGTGTGAACCGGGAGGTGATGTTTGTGGGTTTATGAAAAAAAAAAGTGTAAAATGGGGTTTTCAAAGTTTGCGGAAAAAAAGTTCAAGTATCAAACCACGCCTAATGTTTGTAAAGAGGCGTAGTTTAAAGAGATATATTATCAAAACCAGCCTAACTAATGTTTGCAAAAAGACATGGTTTAACGAGATATATTATCAAAACCCGCCTAAATAATGTTTGCAAAAAGGCATGGTTTAAAGAGATATATTATCAAAACCTGCCTAAATAATGTTTGCAAAAAGGCATGGTTTAAAGAGATATATTATCAAAACCCGCCTAAATAATGTTTGCAAAAAGACATGGTTTAAAGAGATATATTATCAAAACCTGCCTAAATAATGTTTGCAAAAAGGCATGGTTTAAAGAGATATATTATCAAAACCTGCCTAAATAATGTTTGCAAAAAGGCATGGTTTAAAAAGATATATTATCAAAACCTGCCTAACTAATGTTTGCAAAAAGACATGGTTTAAAGAGATATATTATCAAAACCTGCCTAAATAATGTTTGTAAAAAGGCATGGTTTAAAGAGATATATTATCAAAACCCGCCTAAATAATGTTTGCAAAAAGACATGGTTTAAAGAGATATATTATCAAAACCCGCCTAAATAATGTTTGTAAAGAGGCGTAGTTTAAAGAGATATATTATCAAAACCCACCTAAATAATGTTTGCAAAAAGGCATGGTTTAAAGAGATATATTATCAAAACCTGCCTAAATAATGTTTGCAAAAAGACATGGTTTAAAGAGATATATTACCAAAACCTGCCTAAATAATGTTTGCAAAAAGGCATGGTTTAAAGAGATATATTATCAAAACCCGCCTAAATAATGTTTGCAAAAAGGCATGGTTTAAAGAGATATATTATCAAAACCTGCCTAAATAATGTTTGCAAAAAAGGCATGGTTTAAAGAGATATATTATCAAAACCCGCCTAAATATCAAACCTGCAAAAAGGCATGGTTTAAAGAGATATATTATCAAAACCTGCCTAAATAATGTTTGCAAAAAGACATGGTTTAAAGAGATATATTATCAAAACCTGCCTAAATAATGTTTGCAAAAGGCATGGTTTAAAGAGATATATTATCAAAACCTGCCTAAATAATGTTTGCAAAAGGCATGGTTTAAAGAGATATATTATCAAAACCCGCCTAAATAATGTTTGCAAAAAGGCATGGTTTAAAGAGATATATTATCAAAACCTGCCTAAATAATGTTTGCAAAAAGACATGGTTTAAAGAGATATATTATCAAAACCTGCCTAAATAATGTTTGCAAAAAGGCATGGTTTAAAGAGATATATTATCAAAACCTGCCTAAATAATGCTTGCAAAAAGGCATGGTTTAAAGAGATATATTATCAAAACCCGCCTAAATAATGTTTGCAAAAAGGCATGGTTTAAAGAGATATATTATCAAAACCCGCCTAAATAATGTTTGCAAAAAGGCATGGTTTAAAGAGATATATTATCAAAACCCGCCTAAATAATGTTTGCAAAAAGGCATGGTTTAATGAGATATATTATCAAAACCTGCCTAAATAATTTTGCAAAAAGACATGGTTTAAAGAGATATATTATCAAAACCTGCCTAAATAATGCTTGCAAAAAGGCATGGTTTAAAGAGATATATTATCAAAACCCGCCTAAATAATGTTTGCAAAAAGGCATGGTTTAAAGAGATATATTATCAAAACCCGCCTAAATAATGTTTGCAAAAAGGCATGGTTTAAAGAGATATATTATCAAAAGCTGCCTAACTAATGTTTGCAAAAAGACATGGTTTAAAGAGATATATTATCAAAACCCGCCTAAATAATGTTTGCAAAAAGGCATGGTTTAAAGAGATATATTATCAAAACCTGCCTAAATAATGTTTACAAAAAGGCATGGTTTAAAGAGATATATTATCAAAACCCGCCCAAATAATGTTTGCAAAAAGGCATGGTTTAAAGAGATATATTATCAAAACCCGCCTAAATAATGTTTGCAAAAAGACATGGTTTAAAGAGATATATTATCAAAACCCGCCTAAATAATGTTTGCAAAAAGGCATGGTTTAAAGAGATATATTATCAAAACCTGCCTAAATAATGTTTGCAAAAAGGCATGGTTTAAAGAGATATATTATCAAAACCCGCCTAAATAATGTTTGCAAAAAGACATGGTTTAAAGAGATATATTATCAAGACCTGCCTAAATAATGTTTGCCAAAAGACATGGTTTAAAGAGATATATTATCAAAACCTGCCTAAATAATGCTTGCAAAAAGACATGGTTTAAAGAGATATATTATCAAAACCCGCCTAAATAATGTTTGCAAAAATGCATGGTTTAAAGAGATATATTATCAAAACCCGCCTAAATAATGTTTGCAAAAAGACATGATTTAAAGAGATATATTATCGAAACCTGCCTATATAATGCTTGCAAAAAGACATGGTTTAAAGAGATATATTATCAAAACCTGCCTAACTAATGTTTGCAAAAAGACATGATTTAAAGAGATATATTATCAAAACCTGCCTAACTAATGTTTGCAAAAAGACATGGTTTAAAGAGATATATTATCAAAACCTGCCTAAATAATGTTTGCAAAAAGGCATGGTTTAAAGAGATATATTATCAAAACCTGCCTAAATAATGTTTGCAAAAAGACAGGCATGGTTTAAAGAGATATATTATCAAAACCCGCCTAAATAATGTTTGCAAAAAGGCATGGTTTAAAGAGATATATTATCAAAACCTGCCTAAATAATGCTTGCAAAAAGACATGGTTTAAAGAGATATATTATCAAAACCCGCCTAAATAATGTTTGCAAAAAGGCATGGTTTAAAGAGATATATTATCAAAACCTGCCTAAATAATGTTTGCAAAAAGGCATGGTTTAAAGAGATATATTATCAAAACCTGCCTAAATAATGTTTGCAAAAAGGCATGGTTTAAAGAGATATATTATCAAAACCCGCCTAAATAATGTTTGCAGAGAGGCGTGGTTTAAAGAGATCTATTAGAGATTTGTTGAGCAATGAGTAAACTAAATTACGAACACAAATGATCAAATTTCCGATTCAAATCGGGGCTCTTATGAGGTTATTTAAGCAGTCTAGTTGAACCGACAAGGAAGAAAGGATTTGGTTTTCACAAGGTAGTTGTTGGCTGGGTGTTGAGAGCGGAAATTAGTACAAAGCAGAAGCAGATTGCCTATTCGGTGGTGAATAGGCGCGGGCTACTTCGAAATCTGGAAAAGAAAAACAAAAAGCCGTCGGTGATGCAAAAGGAAGTAACAGAAGAAAAAGAAGAAGCAGAAAGAAAATGAAAAAAGGCAAAGATGAGATTTTTTTCAAAATTTAGAGAGATATTCGATTAACTTTCTATAGTTGTTTGTGAAAGTTTGACAGAAAATTCGAGGCAGCAAGCCTGATTTTGGACTTATTAATGAAAATACGAGTTTTATCTCATCTTAACTTGTAAAGCTGAACTGTTGTCTTAAAATAGATACCTAGCTACCCCTGTGAATTTATCACACTTCTCGATGTTACAGTTTTTTGATACATGTATGTACTAGTGAGCTAGCCAAAATGAGCTGACTCATTCTATAGTTCACCAATAGAAGTGTTAACCAATCAGAAAGATCAAAATATTCAATCCGACGGGTATAAAGGCAGACATTTTGTTTTTTTCTCCCAAAATATCGCCACTGCCAACTTGATATCGAAGACTTAAAGAATTACTTAACAGCGGCTACTTTCTCTGAATCTTCACCGCCGACCTCTGATATTGAACAGATTACGGACTTCACTGGATTCCATGTTCAGAGACTACGGCAAACATGGTCAATACTCAGCTCCTTTCTAAAAATTACAATTAGAATTTGCTATGTTGCCTAATTATGTGAAAACATTTGTAGGAAACAGTTTTGTAAATTTAATATTCTGTGCTATTATAATTGTTAATGTCATTTATTATATGTAAATTTCTTCCAATTTTCGACTTCTGATTGGACGTTTTCTACTTTCGTCCTTTTCCGCCCCAAATCATTTAAAATCTTTTAGTCGCCTTCATAAATGTATTTCTTTGGGCATTTCGACGTGGCGTGATGATTAGCAAGCTTGTCTCACTAGGTGCCCTATACTTTCGGCCTTATGTCACATCTAAGCTACACTTAGAAAATCATAATACTTCCTCTAGCACAGGTCAGGGGATATCACAGTTATGATTAGCTTAGACGAGCTCTGACCAGCTCAGACAAGCTAAGCATGCCGTATGGAAACACTTAGGGACCCACGTTAAAAACCGACCATCTGTCACAACTATTGATAGTCCAGTAGAAATCTGGACAATGAGAGAGGGTCAAATAAATCGCAATAAATGTATTGTTTACAATATTAATGTATAGTTTATTAATGTATAGTTTATAATTGTCATTTGAAGTATCTGTCTATATTTCTGAGATAAGATATTATGTACATTATTTACATTATTCGGACTATTGTCCTCATCTTTGTCGCCATATTTATTACAACGTTTCGGCCATTGTATGCCCCGGCCTTCTTCAGGTGGTTAGAATATCGAACTGAACCTCAAGGACACATGGCACAGTGGATAAAGGCGTTGGTTAGGTCCAGTGACATGACCCAAAGAGTTTGAGTTCAATACCCGGTTAAGGCAGTGGAGAACTTTCTGAAGAGAATTAACAGGAGATAACTGATAACTGACATCCAATAAACATGACACATGGAACTAGAACATTCAGTGAGCGAACTAAAGGGTTCAGTTCGACATTCCAACCACCTGAAGAAAGCCGGAGCGTACAACGACCGAAACGTTGTAATAAATATGGCTACAAAGATGAGGACAACAGTCCGAATAATGTAAATAAGGCCATTTGAAGGTATAAATACGAAATTTTACTGAATGGGAATAAAAAGAAATCTTCTTTGTTTTATATCTTTATTTATCTTTGCATACTTCTCCATCTCTATTACATCCTGTTCATATCTATCTATCGCTATCAGTTTTATATATCTATTGCAGTCGTATTTATCTATCAGTTCATATCGAATTTTGTTCTTATCTATCTTTCTAGCTAGCTGGCTCTCTCAACCTGTCGATTTATCTTCCTAAAGAGATATCTGTCTGTCTTTACACTCATATCTGCCTATACTGACAGTCTGAGCTACTGATGCGTCTGTCAATGATTACATATTATTATTCTTAATGTATAATGTACTGGCGATATCTCTGTCTCTTGTCAAGTGCTTCAGAACAATCACTGGTTATATTTCCCTTCATATTTTTGTACATATGCTTATGTATGTCCCTGACGAGACAAGAACCCCGCTAGAAAGAATCCTCAAGCATTCAGTAGATGTTAAAATTACTAGTCCAGTAGAAATCTGCACAGTGGGAAAGCAACACAGACATTTTAAATAGTAAAGATACGGAAAATCAATGAATGGCTGGCATCAACTATCCATGTTTTGGGTAAATCGAGCCCGCTGCGACAAATATGCAGTTTAACATTTACCAGATATCCGATACCAACTACCAAATCGGCGAGCTTTCTTGTTATTTGATAACGCCAAAAAAAAACTGATTTCTATTGCTCATGTAAAATTACAAAAAAAAAAATAAAATTTTCGCGCGATAGATAAAAATTCTTAATGTATATTTTTCCTCGTTTACAGAATATTTTATCTCTGCCTAGATACAGTTCCAGGCATGTATTGTCCTGAATTAAATGAATTTAACATTTCGATTCTAATGAATAAAGTTCGTCGCATAACTAAAGCGGAAGTCGGACAAGAACAGTCTATCTTTGTTCAAGACACTGGAACAAGAAATGCCATTTTTATGATCTGAATACTATCAAAGTGATTGCGATAAATACAGAAAGAATTTTAAAATACCGCACAACTACCTACTTGAAAAGGTATAATGGGAAGTCTGTTCAAGAAATACTTAACCTCTACTGGGAAACAAACTGCCTGCATGCGGACAGAGAGCGGATTCAGTGAGTTCATTAAGAAAGCAACAATAAGGCAATGGCGAGATTCCCTATCGGAATTATTCATCGTATATATCGAAAGACTCCGAAGTAAACTAGAAGATCTAGTTGAAGTAACTTTCAGCAGGGATAATCTTAACAACATCAGATACGCAGAGTACACAGTGTTGATGTCAAACTCATAAAGGAATTTGAAAGAACAATTAGACAAGGTAGTAATGGCACGCAAGAAGAAAGGATTAAATATTATGTAATGAAGAAAGTCCATGGTCGTCAACAAAAGATACCACAGGGTGACACAAAAAAATGGGAATTTTTGAAGTGCGTATTGCCAGACCTGAGCAAGTGGCAACACTGCGAGACAGTGACCTTGAGCAAGTAAACATTTCGCCATTTAGAATTCAAGATGAGCTTCACGGTATCCCAGCTGAGAGTTTGCAGCAGTCAATAAGGAATCTCAACAGCAGATTTCAAGAATGCATTCGTACAGGAGAACGCCATCTACAGGACGTATTTTTTTTTAAATGAAAATTCATCATTGTTTCTTAAATGGCATCTTTTAAGGTTTCAATTACTATGAATAAAATATTTTCTTCCATCACTCTTGGTTTTATTGGATTGTTAAAAAGTTCCCGTTTTTTTGGGTCACCCTATATCATAGTCTTGAGCTACATATTGGGAATGTCAAAATCAATCAAATACTGAATTCAGTTTTCGGTAGTATATTGTAAAATAACAGAATAATATTACAGAGAAATCCTAGGAAGCTTGCGCGATGTGTCTTTCTGAAACTAAAACTCGTTTTTTAAAGTCTGGAGACTGACTCAATAGTAATGGGCGGATCGTATATTTTTCGTTCGAATCTTAAAATGTCTGGAAAAGCTTGATTTCTTTCTGAAAAAAAAAAGTTTTGACATTTAACACCAGTCGAATCCAATCTTGCCGACAGTTTTAAATTCATCATCAAAAGGCACGTGCTGAAAAATGTTCTTTGAACTTATCCAAATTAGAGTTCTCGGGAGACTTTTCTGTGGGTAATTTGTGAAGTTTTACACGAATTCTACATTGAACAAAAAATGTTCAATTTAAAACTAGCTTCGATTTTTTTTAATTAAAAAATATTGATTGTTCAATGATTTGTTTCCTCTTGCAAAAATAAAACAAAATATCTCATTCATGGTTAATTTACTGCGTTATGTTGGTGTGACCCTAGCGATGTGCGATAGGTACTTAACTAGTTTCGTATAGCACACACAACCCTACTACTATGGACATTTGTTAGACTGAACTGACCTTAATAGATTCCCACAATGCACAACAGTAAGATAGATAGATAGATAGATAGATAGATAGATAGATAGATAGATAGATAGATCTGTTCTGAGCACGTTTATGCGGGTTCTAAGGGAATATTTTTAGCCGAGCCTACAGGCTTTGTGCCACATATATCCCTGGGGGGAATATTAAATATGATAGATAGATAGATAGATAGATAGATAGATAGATAGATAGATAGATAGATAGATAGATAGATAGATAAGGACAAGGACAAGTGCAGGATCGGAGATACAGCGTTTATAGACGCAGACAGATGGACAGGGGAAACAGCACGACATAGATGCTGTGAAATTCAATGTTTAAATAAAAGCTTGTAAAATGTCTAAGCGTTTTCATTTATATTATTGTATTATCAACACTAAGCTGTCTGAAATTGTAGTAAATAAATAAATTCAACGTGTAATATATATATATGTGTGTGTGTGTGTGTGTAGGGTGGCCTGACGATTTCATCTAACATGAAACAGCCTGTCGCCTCTAAGTGTTGACGTCTACATTCACTTTTATATTTACACACGCTCTATCTCTGATATTGAGCTCTTTATCACATAAATATAGCACATCTTAAGACTATATTTCTTCATCTTTATATATATATATATATATATATATATATATTATATGTATATATTATTTATTTATTTTAGTATATTAGAACATGTTAAAAATTGGTGCATACTGGCAATTATGTTTAACACTCTAAATGTGTCTCCTAGGGCGATATTAAACTAATATCCTGTGGATTTTTAACATGCTTTTATATCCTAAAATAAATTTAGCTCTACTCTGTACTGATCCCTCTTTTAAATTAAATGGTACGTACAGTGGAATTATACTCCATTTGTTCTCATTTTACCTATATATATATATATATATATATATATATATATATATATATATATATATATATATATATATGTATAAAGTAATTCATCGAGTCTAGAAGAAACCGCTCCATCCAGATATATCCAAGGATATAGGAATGATAGAAATTAAGGAGAATTTGAGATAATTAAGTAATTCAGCGAGTCTGTCTGTCGAGGCTTGATGATAGTAGTCGTGGCTCTCGGGGGGCACAGTCCTATGGGTAAAGGAAACTTGGATGAGTTCCACCACGGAATGTGTGAACGAGCGTCGCAATGTCGAGTCTTCTTGGAGGCCCGTTAGTACAGTTGGTATGACGTTTGTATGTCATTGTAGCTGCCCGGTTTTCAATTCTCGGTTGTGGAAGCGAACTGCTGATGATTCCCAAATATGGAACGAGTCGGCCGTCCAGTGGTTTCTTCTATATATTTATATATGTCTGCGTAAATAAAATATATTTTTATTCATGTAGACAAAACAATTTACTCACGACAAAGATGCAACTTCGTTTCAGTTTCACCCTTGACTGGTGACAACTAAAATTGTTATGAAAAATCTTGTTTGTAGGCACGCCGCACGTGAAACATCACTTCCTTGTTTCTATTTGTTTAAAAAAAACGTAGTAGGTACATTTTAAGAGAGGATAAAGAAAAAATAGGAGATTCAAAATGGTGACAGAGTGAAACAATATTATTTCACTTTGTCACCATTTTGACTCTCCTATTTTTTTGCCTTTATATAATAAATATTAGGGTGTAAAGACAGAAAATAGGATATATGTAGGGGGATTATAAAATGAATTATAAAAGCTAGTTTAAAGTTTAAAAGAGAAACACCGAGTAACATGCTGAGTGATAATAAACGTTAAAATGATTAAAGCGTTGTGATCAATATAGAACCTAAAATATGGAAAGTGAAAGCGAAATATGAATAATATATTTATACAGAATGCAAACATTTTAAGAGAAAAATTATCCGATGATTATAACCTAGCCTCAATTCATTTCGTTTATTAAGTAGATTTAGTTCATTAATATTTTTGAGGATCAATCTTTTTTTTCCAGCAAACACAGGTTGCATCGTTCAGCGCGGCCGGAAAAGGATATAATTTTGGCGACGAAATCCCGCTTTACTACAGATCTGTGTGTGCGCCCGCGTGTGTGTGTGTGTGTTTGCGTGTGTGTGTGTGTGTGTGTGTGTGTGTGTGTTTGTGTGTTTGTGTCTCGTCGAAGCACACAATGTTTGAAAAAAAATGGAAATATATACTAGTCCCCCCCTTTTTATATTTCAAAATAACTATTTAAGATTAGAAAATTGATTTTACCCATTTATTATTATTATTATTATAACTTAGCTAAAGTACGGATGCTTATTGGTCTGATTATTTTTGTCCCAGTTTTAGTTTAATCCCCCCACCCATCTCTCATTAGTTATGTGAAAGAGATTTCAATTCTGGTGGCTAACCGTGATGCTAATTATGCTTCGGCTTTGAATTTGTGAAGGTTTTATTTATTATTCTGTCTCACGCATTTTCGACTAGATCACTTTTATTCTTACTGGCGACTATGTTCCCCATAGTCTATGATTATAGAAGCAAGCGCAGTACGTAATCTGTTCAATGAAACAACGTTAAAGATTAAAACTCACGAATCAGACATTCTACTGAATCTGACTATATCGCCAATACCACCAGCAGCAGCTATTCGGGAATTCTCCAGTCTTCGATATCAAGGGCTGGCTGTCAGTGGATATTCGGGAAAAACATGGCTGCCTTTATACACGTCGCATTGAATATTTTGAGCCTTCTCATTGGTTAACCTTTCTATTGGTGAACTATAAAATGAGTCAGCTCATTTTGGCTGGCTCACTAGTACACCAGGTACCCAAAGCTTCCAACACTTACATGATTATTGTTAAGGGTTTATAACGCTTACAATGATCGTTCCTGGGTTTTTGTACATACAGATTTTCATTGTAAATAATTCATTGGGTAGATAAGTATTACTGTTCATTTTATCATAACCCCAACATGATTGAATATATCGAACAAGTTCGAACTACTCCAAAGATTAATCATTGCATTGCGGTGACTGTAGCACAAATGAGAAGTGTCGATTGATTGTTTTTTTTATGGTTTCAAAATCGAAGAGAAAATATCAAAAAGTTAATAATTATAATTAAAAAAAAACTTGTTAAGGCTTTAAGTAACCAGTATCTTCGGAAAATTCCTCAATGAAATGAATGAACTCTAACATTATATACAATGTGAAAAAATGTGGAAACGGCGAACAATCGCAATATCTTCCAATCAAAACTTCTACAGAAGAAATGAACTGGTCTCCAAAAATACCTTGAATCACATTAAAACTCTGACCACAGTAAACTTAAGATGCCACAGAAATATGACATATACAAATATACATTTAATCAATAAAAGATCGTCTCGAAAGGATAACGAACCTACTGATGAGGAAATTAAACCTTTGAAAATAGCTAACTTTCTTTATGAATTCAATGTTTGTCTATTTTATGGAGTCTGTAATCAGACATGCATCCGCTAAAAATGGGGTCTATCAAGCATTAATGTATCAAAGGTAGCCCTCAAGGCCCTCACCCATACAGAGGTATCTTAATTAGATCCATCGTCGTGGAAGTATTAATAAACATTATATTTACTAGGCTACCATCGTTTTAAGAAACAGTCTGCTTCTCGTTGTGGTAAGGGATACAATGATGATAAATATATCTTCAAAAATTGAAAGAAATTGCTTACCTCCCGAATACCCGCTTTGTCGACCTCAAAGGAACATGTGATCACGTCAATAGAGACTTCCTCTTCTCATCCATTAGAAATCTTCCAAGCTCCGAATCTACTGAATAAATCGATCTAATAGAGGAAAGTATCGTTCTACAGAACCGTAGATATCTGATGAGAAGTCTAATAAGGAAACATTGCCGAGACCTCATCAGGAGGACGACAATGAGGAAATGAGAACGCCAGTCTATTTAATCTCTTCCTAGACGATTTCCCGTCCATTTAAAACATAGATGCGATGACATGGGGCCGAACTTTTAAGCATTCCATACCACATCCCAAACGAATCTACCAATAGAAGGCTAATGTAGAGATGATGAGCGGGGACAATGCTGATTACATAGGTATTCATAGTTGGGATAAGAATGATCTTGAACAAAATATCAACATCCTCAATCAAGTGTATAAAGAAATAGGACTCAAGATAAACTTTATCAAAACAGAATCTATGATCTGAAATTGGAATGTAAGCAATGATGGCATCTACTCTGAATCTTAAACATTCGGTATGTTTAATTAGTAAATACGAATACATTAAGTAAAGGAGAAAGTAAAATTGAACATAGAATAGGCTACGCCAGTGGTAGTTTTGCACAATACCACAAATTGCTACAAAACTAAAACATTAACTTGAAAGCTCGAGTCGTGAACATTGACAGCCTTGTAAGATCGAGACTTTCATATGAATTTAATGGATGGTGCCAATCGCGTTCAGAAATATCTAAACTGTCAGATGAAAACGACCGCTATCTCCCATCAATTGTTAAAAAGGCTTTCAGCGAGTGGATTGTGTGAGTCTTGACAAAGACCATCCTTCTTTTAGCATAGGGGACTTACGCTACAGAACCACAAACAAAAAGCTGTACAAAATAACAGAAATCACATCACATGAAGACTTTCAAAAGCAGCAACAACTAAAATGGATAGTACATTTAACTCAAGCGGAAATAATAATATTCGATACTACATCAAATAATTTTTCACAAGGAAATCTCCAATATTAGAAAGAGAGATAACAACTAATCGACTGGAGAAACCTAATTTTCTCAAAAATTATTGCAAGAGAAATATTGTATGAATTTCAACGAAAGCAGTACTGGTTGTTCGGTCAATGAAAGCCAAATGTTTCCTCATAGGGAAACGGATAATAATTCCCAAACATATTTGGATTTTAATAATATATATATATATATATATATATATATATATATATATATATATATATATATATATTTGAGTGAATTTAGCATTAACATTTCTTTTTTTTGAATATAGCAATCATTTTCCTCATACAGATCATACTATTTGACACATAGCTGGGTGGAATGGATGGGTATTTGCGCGTAAGTACATATAAACCGATTTCTCATTCCGAACTGTTTTCTATTACTCCACTTGCACATTAAAAATGCGTTGTTTTGGTAAAAGGAAAATTATCGAATCGTTATTTTTGTGATTTAAACGAGAGAAATTAAACAATAGTGACTCGCCCACACTTTTCCCCATTTTAAGCCTTCTGCCATATTTGATGTATATATATATATATATATATAATCATCAATAAATATCGTTGAATTCATTGTACCGTTTCACCTAAACAACGATTTTGTTTTATCGGCCAAAAGAACTAAACAGTCTAATAATTATGTAGAATAATGGTGTTCATATAATCCAATTTGGCGTCGCCATTTTCTAACTTTCACTGTTCATTAGTTCTCTTGCCTGCAATAATGAAGTTTACCGAAATCGCCAAGGATTTCAGGAAATGGTCAGGTTTTAGAGTGCAACGGATTAAGAAACTATCTTTTATCACGTTGGTGACAGGTGTGTAAGAAAACCTTTTTCTTTTCTTTTTTTTTCTTACAACTCATTAGCGTCAACATTCCTTGGGTCAAACAGTGCAATGAGAAGAATTTCAGACAAAAGCATAGGCAAGAAGAAATAAATAAGCAAAAAGCTAGCATTGAAAATAAAACTACACTTGGTTAATACAGTTTGTTCAAATCTGTATACATCCATTTTTTTTTTTACATTTTTCAAATCTCTACATTTTGATGTAGAGATTTAACGGAATTCATTTTTTGTTGCCCAGATCAATCTTCGAATTTGGCATATGCCTCGAGGCTTTCAAACGAGTAAAGAAAGGAAAATCAAAGTATCTGCATCGACTCTGACAGAAAGTTTATGGTGATATTATTAGCCGTTCCTTATAAGTAAATATTCTGTCCTGAGTATGACGATAAACTACATCCGACAGCATTCAGGAGGTTTTGAGAAGCGTAAAACCATATCTTTATTGTTGTTGTTCCGAGGTCCACCCTGACCTGAGGTGGTAACACTTATTAGGGTCCTAGATATGGGAAAATAGTTACGCTCCCAACTGGGAACAAAACACTATGAAAGTATACAAAACTTTATAGTAAAAATACCAGAAATATATTTCCATATTAAAAAAATTACACACAATACATTTCTGTAAGGAAAAAGAAATATTAACAAGAATACATATTTGTAACCAAAGGGATTACAAGGGATACATTCTTGTAACAAATAAGAAAAAAATATGAATAATACATTTTTTTTTTAGTAAAAAAAATTACTAATACATTAAAGAAAAAGGAAATTTCGGCATTAAATGATTCTCATGGGGTTGATATGCTGCTAAACATGTAATCAAACAGAGAATATCGTATAAATATATTACAACATCAGTGTATGCAGACAAATATAAGCAAACAGATATGGAGCTTGTGATATGAATGCCATGCAGAGGGCCAAGCACTTTCGGAAATATTTAAAGTGTCAGCTTTATAAAACTGTTTTCTCTGACCAATTTTTAAAAAGACTTCGAGCGAATGAAGAATGTAAGTCTTAGCGAGTGTCGTCCTTATTCGAACTTCGTGGACTGGTGCTACAGATTCTTAGACAAAAGACTGCACCAAATACAAACAAACCTCTCATCTATGGAACCCCCATCAACGGACTTCGGATGCAACGGATAAAATCTTCAGGCAAAATAAAAAAAACTGCCAAATCGACAGCGATGTATTTCAAAATTTGCAGGCTTAGTAGAACGAGTCGTATTAGTTCTCAAAGTAACCGCTTGGCGGCGGTGGCAGGCCTGTCAGTTGTAAACAAAAACCGAAAGTACGATACATTAGCGTGTGCGTGAGAAAGTAGCTGTGAGAAATCTATTATTTTTGGTATTTTGATTAATATATTGTTCTGCCCTCATCATGACATAGAAACATAATGCAAAGTGTAAAAAAGGAAGCGTACAAACTTAAGTATCAGTGACAAATTAGAGCTTCTTCCAACTAGGGACAATCGGCATTAATGGACCACCCCTCCCCGTATTAGTCCGTTGGTGAGAAGTTTGTTTGTAATATAAACCACATAATTTGAAAACTTTCAATAGTACGAACAAGTAAAATGTTTAGCGAATGTAACTCGAAGAGAAAATAATGACATAATCAAGATGCTGACTTTCCACACAACTTTAAAAAAAACTCAGGATACAAGACCCCATCAATATTGAGAAAGATAGATAACAGTTACTAATCTTGAGAAATTTATTTTCCTGTATTATGTTTTTAATAGAAATATCTGTGTATAAATTCTGTGATTTTTGTCCGTCCGTCACATCCTTTAAAATAGCCATACATTGACCTATTAAAACCAAATTTTGGGGAGAAGTGCAGACACGCAAGGGGATACAAACTACAGTTGGTTTTACCAGTTTGCGTAGCCTACCACAATAATTTTTTTTGAAGAAGAAGAAGAATTATAGTTTTCTATAAATTTCTCTCACTATTTTAAAAACAATTTATTAATTAAAATAACAAATACTTATTAAATAAAAATGCAATAGTGTTTTGTATATATCTTTTCTTTAAGTTTTACATACACAGGGATCCAGTTTCCAGGTCGGTTTGCGTTTGCGAGAACTATATACAAATCACAAGGCCAAACGCTTCAAAAAATTGAAATTTCGCTCCTGAAAGAAATATTTACGCATGACCAGTTGTATGTTGCATGCTCAAGAATAAGAAATCCTAAGAATTTATTCTTCGCTGTTAAAAAGTAAAAAAAAATGACAGTTTCTTTAAAAAAAATATTGTTTACCATGAACTAATATAAAAAAAATTAATGAAATTGTCAAACGAATTAGGGTTTTTGTCAAATTAAATCAGCTTATTTAAATTTCATCGATTGGCTTGCGAAATGAAATGAAACATAGAGTTTGTAAAGCTCGACAAAATTGATAGAGATAACTTATCAGCGTATTCAAAAAGATACTAGTTTTATAAATTTCAACCGATGCTTGGTCAATGAATACCTAATAATTCCTTATAAGGAAACGGTTAATATTATTACCATTACAAATATATACCTACTAAAAATAATAGTCTAATAGAAACAAAAATCACCGCTTTTTGGATAGTTAGGATTCTGGAAGTCAATGCGACAAAACTTAAAACAATACTGAGAGAGAAAAATGTTTAAGGCGAGTGTGTAAAGCATAATTAAAATTACATTAAACATTTTCCGATAGATATTTTACACAATAGATTTTTCGAATGATAGTTTTTTTTTGCAATACAAAAAAATTATGACATTAATGATTGGATATTCTTATCAAAAATTAAAGTAAAATCTAGCAGAACCAAAAATCTCATTTAATGGCCTATTTGTTAGGTTAGGTTTGGTGTTACGTCGAGGAAAATATTTGTCGATCGACATTTGATACAATAGGAACGATCTTTAATATCAGGGATTTTCATAAAAGATGGAGGCTTGAGAGTGGAACACGGGGAAATGCAATGAGTCAAACGCCTGGACGAGATGATTTATCACCTTTGTCTAAAATCTTAATATAAGCAAAATGTTTAAGGAGCTCATGTCATTCATAATCCGCTGCATGGGGAATTATCGTCGTATAGCTCCACAGGTTTTCAAAACTCTTACCAAACCGAGGCTACTGTTCAACGAAAGGCGATGTCTCCATTGGCAAAAACGCAGTTCCTTCATAATTTCCTGCTAAAGAAAACATCTTGTTAGAAAACTGACGCTTTATCCCTTTATCGCAGACCCGTGAACAAAATATTCTAAAGTAACCAAATAAATCATGTAGAAATCCAAATCCGAATTAATTCTTCTGTGATTGATCGTTTGAAGTAATATGACTGTCGTTGATGCAGAGGCACAACTGCATCGATCGAACATTTTTACCTAGCGTCTACCCGGCTCTGCTGAATAAGCCGCCTTCAAGTATAAAAATAAGAATTTAGAGAAGAAGTATCAATTTAAGAGCATCATATAGAATGGTCAGATCATCAGCCAACGCCTAAGTCTTGAAGATTTATACTTAGAAAGAGAGAATATGTCAATTGCATATTCCCAATATTTACATTAACACTATTTCCCTCATCTTTAGTTCACAACATTTTGGCAGTTGTGCCCCTGGCTTTGATCAGGTCCATATCGATGTGGGTAACCTATAGTGAATTCCAAACGGAAAGATTTTTTTAAATCTACGGGGGTACACTGTTCTCGTTCCACTGCCTATTTCTAGGGATATCTCGTCTACTTTTATTCATAGTACTGCTCACCATATTTACACTAAATCTAAATACACACCGCCCGACCGATAGATTGGGAGCGGAACTACTATGCTGATGCACCCGGGAAGAGTCATTCCTATCGACTATAGCTGCTGAACAAGCCATTCCTGTGAACTGTAGCGGCTGAACAGGCCATTCCTATCGACTATAGCTGCTGAACAAGCCATTCCTGTCAACTATAGCGGCTGAACAGGACATTCCTGTCGACTATAGCGGCTGAACAATCAATTCCTGTGGACTATAGTGGCTGAATAGGCTATTCCTGTCGACTATAGCGGCTGAACAATCAATTCCTGTCGACTATAGTGGCTGAATAGGCTATTCCTGTGGACCATAGCGGCTGAACAAGCCATTCCTGTGGACTATAGCGGCTGAACAAGCAGGTGTAAACCAATGAGAGAAGATTGTTGTTTCACGTGTTATTTACGAGAAGGTACAAAAGCATCAATGCCGGCTTTAAGGCAAGAAGAAAACTCTCTGCAACACAATTATCAATAGGAAGGTTAAGAATATCAAGTCAAGGGGCGTTTCAAATGAAGTCACTAAATGAATCCTCGAGAGTACATTGATAATAGAACATTGCGAATTTATTTTCCAATGGGATATTGGGCTATCGGGCGAAACAAAATGCAAATGGCTAAGTAGGAATATGATCTGGGTAGGCCAGTTTCACTTTCTCTGTTTGTAACTGTTACACTAACCGCAGGAGCTAAAAAAAAAAAAGATGTGCAAGAAAATTAAGACAAAAATGAAACGTGTTTTATTCAAATGAGATAAACTAAACCTCATGTTAAACGTCTTCTTTCTACAAAAGATAAAACATTGATAATTCCTAAAAGGTGACAAAAGTCTGAAATTATTCACCCTTCATAAAACCCAGCTGTAAATTGTTCAAAGGAAAGATTTTAAAAAAAAAGCCTGAAGCAAAAGACTATTTCAATTTTGACAATTCCGTAATATTGCCTTCTTTATTATTCTTCTATTATATTTTTTTGTCTTTTTAGCCTGTTCTTCTAGTTATATTTGATTGCTGCCAGTGCTGTTCTATTGTTCTCCTATTCATTTTCAAATTCCCGGTTTTCTCGCTTGCTAACACTGTACATGCTTGAATGAATATAATAAAACCTTCAACCATAAACAAATAGAAAAATTCGGTGACCGCATGTCAGCCATAACTAATCTATTAAATTCGAACCCATATTTTTTCCTGCGTGTATTACGGAAGAGATTTAACTGGTAATTAATTTCAACATTTTCCTCTCACAAATTCTTCCAAATGTGGTGTCAGAGCTAAACAGATTCTCCATTAACGGAAAATATGATTCATATATTCTGAAGCAGGTCTCCTGGAAATTAAGGCACGTGCAAAAGCTAAGATAATATTAAGATTCACACCGGAAGATAACAGAAGTTAATGTTAATGCAGGAAATATGTTCTAAGGGGAGTTTATCTGTGGTGAACCCAGTGTGTACTTGGCTAAATCAAAGAGATATGGAAGTAGGTTTTTCACTGTGTGACGTTAAAATATAGAAAGAACTCAGGTACATCAGATTGTTAAACAGGAAAGTATCTTTATGGCCACCAGGTACAGAATCATACCTTAATGATGTCTGCGGTTGTCTCGACACGGAAACAGAAACTAGATTCAGCTGTGCACGGTGGTGACAACTGGATGAAATGAAGATATATTAGCGCCCATCCCTGACAGAGAAAATCCCAAATAACTCATATAGTTACGTTAAAATCTCCCAAAACTACACAGTCTCACGCCGACAATAATTAGCATTGTATTCTTAAAAGTCTTTACAAGAATGACCGTACACACCGTTGAATAGTTTTCAGGAACTATTTTACACTTTACTTGCTAAACAAGTTTTGGTTCTAATACAGAAGTTTGACAAGAGCCAGAAGCATATCACCATTTAAGAAACAAAAAAAAAAACAATAGTGGAAATAAGGAAAATAAAAACTCAGTAAATACTACAGGTAAAGACAATAATCAGTAAAAACTTTGAGATACATCATTCTTCTCTTTTCATTCTATTTACAATAGCGAAAAAATATTTCTTCCATATTCAATAAAGTCAAAATTAAGGGAGCAGTAAAACCTGATATTGACTTCAACAGATATTACTATGTCAATTTTGCGTGTATCTGTGTAACAGAGAATGGTGCTGAAAAATAAATTAACAATAGTGACATCATAGAACAGAAGCTAAGCTGAATACTATGGACAGGACTTATTATAATTACATAACTAAGTGTAGTATCGCTCACGGAAAAAATATAAGTTCATTTACAACTCGATAAAGCAACCTGCTTACCTAAGAAATATATCACTTTCTTTCACAGAAACTGCCACTGTCAAAATTGCGAATTTTGTTGACACTAAGGGGCGTTGGTTACTGAGTTGATAATTGTACATCTTGAGTGGATGGACTTTTGCGATGCATCACTAACACTGACCAATCAGACAGAAGGCGAGAAGTTTTCAAATAGGAACGTCAGATTTTTTCTGCTTGAGGCAACTTCTACATTTATGTTGTCTCCCTTTAGAACTCTCTACAACTTCTTATTCTTCGTAGCTGTAAGAAAAGATTATTTCTGGAATAAAAAAGAAAAATAAATTACCTCACTTTCAATTCTTCCAGCTACCAATGGCATAAATTAATTCTTGATACCCCCAAACACTATGCATACTTTCTTTAAAAAAAAATAAAATTCTACCCTCAGATTTTAAAAAAGTATTAGTAATCACACAATAGTTCGACAGAAATGTACACCCTTGTGGAAATTAGTTGAAACAGAACGAATAATTCTTTTATTATTTACTTCTTAGTATTTTTCCAATGAAACATAACCCAGTCCACATGTTAGTACTTTGTAGGTCCATTCCATGAAGTCGTTCCTTGCAGATTGACCACGGAGTTTATTGGATTTAAATCAGAAGTGTTTCCGGTCAATCTACAGTACTTTGATTTGCTCCCTGGTAAGGCTTTCCAGTGTGTTCGTGCAGTGTTACAATTTTCGTACACTTTCTTGAAGTAACGTCCATCGCAGAAAATGACCGTATGACAACTAATCGACAGTCGAGACATTAGTGTCTGGGTGTGATAAAAATCTGATGCAATCACGGATGGCGCAATACTTTTCAAGGCCAAACAAATTTCATCATACACCTCGAAAACAGATTAATATTACTGCACACCACTGCAAATGACCTAATCTGAGAAAAACATAGAAATCTAATACACCCTGTCACTCCAATGGGTTTCAATTAATTTGCACAAGGGTGTAATTTTCAGTAGTTATTCATTGGCATTTTATTAAAAGACCTAAAGGAAATTGACTTTTCAGTCAGCTTAAACTTTGATCGTTCAATGGCATTCAAATGAAGTATTTGTGTTTAATTTGTCTCTGGTATTATTCTAAGAATAAATTAATAAAAAAAGAGTATTAAAGTACTATCATGAATTATAAGCAAAGTAATTCATAATTCACAATCTTTCCTATTTGATCTTCCGAAGAAAAATAATTAAAACAGTATAGCTGAGAAGAGAAAAGATACTACTTGAGGGTCATTTATGAAAAGTAAGAACAACATAAGTCTAAGAATAGATCCCTGGAGAACTTCTTAATTAATTCAAAAGGATCTAGAAGAGTTGACTTTTAAGAAAACATTAATGTTCTATACAATTATCAAAATATATAAACTAATGTTCATTCCACCCGTATAATGCTTATCAAATAATGGAGAGATAAAACCCAACAGAACTAACCAGAATCAGCCAATGCCGCACATTTCAAATAATTGAAAATCAAAGCGTGATTCATCTAGAAATCTCTTTGCGTCTTGTTCAAATTTAACAGATTGACGTTCAGGTGTATATATTCGAAATGATTTCCAATCATGCCAGGAACAATCCCCAATTCGTTCTTCACGAGCTCTGCTCCAAGTGAGAAACTGATCGAAATTAAATCATAAATTATTGCACACTTCGCCATGATTTCACGCAGCACAAAATGTAATCAAATATACGATTTCAATTGCGTAAGAAGCGATAACATGAAATAATGAGCGCCTGTCACTGTGGGGAAGGAGTTGGCAAGCTATTGAATCATCGAAGAACTTCTCTTGAAGTCCCCCTTGATCTTCCGTGTCTTCCAGTGACTCATTGATCGGGCTTTTCCTATTACATTCCTCTGAATTCAAGGTCTTCCTCTTCTTCTGTATTTCAACTCAGATGCTGAGTGAATATCGGTAAAGATAAAAGAGGATCAATCTACAAGTCTAACAATGACGCATCTCTAAAAACCACACACACACACACACACATACATATATATATATATATATATATATATATATATATATATGTATATCTTAATATTTAAACACACGCGCGCGCGCCTAAGAAGTGTGTGTGTGTGTGTGTGTGTGTGTGTGTGTGTGTGTGTGTGTGTGTGTGTGTGTGTGTGCGATTACTGGCCAGAAATGACAGGATGATTTATTTATTTATTTATTTGCTGCCAAGTTTTCAGTGCATTCGTGCATTCTGCCTAGGATTGAAGTTTCGCTTACACCAACAGCATTTGTACTTCTGTCTTTTTTTTTATCTTTCTCTAATTCTCTCACCCGACTTCTATTTGTCTCTCTGCCCTCTCCCTCACCATCTATCTATCTATCTATCTATCTATCTATCTATCTATATAATAAAATTTTCATTATATTATATGAAAATAAAAACATTTTACAGCACTACACAAAAGCTTTCATATTTCAATACTTTGATCGTACTTCGTCAGAAAATATTCGATAACTTGTCATAACAATATAAGATGGTAGATAACTTGTTATATATATATATATATATATATATATATATATATATATATGTGTATATATATATATATATATATAGATAGATAGATAGATAGATAGATAGATAGATAGATGTGTGTGTGCGTGCGTGTGTGGGTGGTTGTGTGATTGTACGTGTGTGTGTGTGTGTATTGAGTATTTGGGGAGCAATCCGTGTTTTGTACAAGTTTCGTTTTAAACACGACTGAAAGTTCTTGCGATTAAGCTTTTTATTTAACTTGTTTAGTTTTGTTCGTAAAAGTATTTTCTTTTCTGGGCACTTAGTGTACAATATCAGTCTAAAATGTTATGCATGTCCAAGCGCTTTCGGCTCTTCTTTTAGACATTATCAAAGACTATTTTTAATTTTTATTTTTAATCGATTTATTATGTATGCGTTTAAAAATATAGGAATGTTTTAATTTCCAAACACGGTCAGCACATTGTGGCCATGTTCATAGTTAATGTTATCGAGGATTTTTATTTTTATTAGTAGTACTTCCATTATTTTCAATGATTTTTTTTTTACATGTGTATGAGGCTATTATACTTGTATTTATTACGAGTATGTCGCGGAAGGAGTTTGGTACGTTTTCCTGTGTGTTGAAATGAGTCCCAGTTGAGCTGAGGTAGTTTAGATGTAACGTGAGTCGTCTAGATAGGCATGTAGTTGTATGAATGATATAATTAATTATGAGTTTTGTTTGATCAGGAACACAGTTCCTTAACGTGCATTTGAACTCGTAAATAATATTGGTTCTCTGTGATTTTAATGTATTAGGACCGTGAATAAGTTCTCGCTGTTTTCCAACAGATAGTGTTCCCAGAACTGCGTGCGTGTAGTTTCATATAGTAACGCATCTTTAAGGAAGTATTATAAGCAAGCTTGAAATTCAGTGTCATTTCGCCGAAGTTTAAACAACTTTGTTTTTCATAGCGTTAAACATGTTGGATCTCGTGCCTAAGAAAGTGTATTTTCGGGGAATTTTACTGCACCATATATTCAAAAGAAATATATAGCTGAAACACGCAGAATTCTTGTTGAGACTTATGGCGACCGTGCTTGGTCGGAAACAATCTGCAGAAATTGGTTTAGACGCTTCAAAAATAATGATTTTGATGTTGAAGATAAGGAACGCTCTCGTGCAGCGAAAACGTTTGAAGACGAAGAATTGGAATCATTACTTAATGAAGACTCATGTCAGGCGCAAGCTGAACTTGTTGAATGATTAAGAGTTGATCACACAAAAGTTTTGAAACGTTTGATATCATTAGGAATGATTCAAAAGCAAGTTTGGTTGCCGTACAAGTTGAAGCCGAGAGACGTCGAACAGCCTCTTGTCACACATGAATAACTGCTTCAACGACAGAAAAGGAAATATTTTTTGCATCGTATTCTGACCGCCGATGAAAAGTGAACACTAAGCGTAGAAGATCGTGAGGTAAGCATGTATCAACATCTGCGGCAAAACCGAATATCCATAATTCGATGCTTCTGCTCTACATTTGGTGGGATCAGTTGTGTGTAGTTTATTAAGAAGTGATCAAACTGACCTAAACCATCACGGGAGAGCGCTATCGACTACAGTTGATACACTTGAACTGAACATTAAAGAAAAAAACGGCCGCTATACGAGAAAGTGATTTTGCAATATTACAACGCTAGGCCACGTGTTGCAAAACGGGTGAAAACCTATTTAGAAATGCTTAAATAGGAAACCCTACTCCACTCGCCGTATTTACCAGGCATTGCACAGTCCGATTATCACTTATTCCGATCGATGGCACAAAGCCTGGCTGAGCATCACTTTCATTCTTATGATGATTCCACAAAATGGGTCGACTCATGATTAGCCTCAAAAGATGTGTCGTTTATCTGACGTGGAATTCGAATGCTGCCAGAAAGATGGTTAAAAAAATAGTGGCTAGTGATGGAGAATACTTTCAGTGACATGTTTCTTACTAATTTTTTGTAAATAAGACATTAATTTTCATGAAAACTCTGCGAAAAATTATTTATGGTCCTTCCTGGGTAAACGATAAACTACATATGTGCCCTTGGCAAGACGATCAAACACATCCAACAAGAAGGCTTTTGATCGGGAGGTTTTGAGGAGCGTAGACAAGAGGGTGGTAGCAACTGTTAGGGTTCAAGCTATGGCCAAATATTTAACACCCAAACTGAGCTCAAAATACTATGAAAGTGTAGAAGTAGATTTTAATACCAGTTATAGATTTTTGTAAAAGATTATTAACAGCAGTGAATGTTTTAAGAAAAAAAAATATTACTAGCAAGACATTATTACCAGCAATGTATTATTACCAGAAATACATTTTTGGAAAAATTATTACCAGCAAGACATTATTACCAGCAATATATTATTACCAGAAATACATTTCTGGAAAAAATATTACCAGCAATAAAAGTCTTGTCAGCAGTAAATAACAGTAATATACCGCACGACAAAAAAAAAAACAAATAAAACTATATATATATATATATATATATATATGTGATATATATGACTATATATATATATATATATATATATATATATATATATATATATATATATATATATATATATATATATATATATATATATATATATATATATATATATGGGGTTGTATTTGTGTGTGTGTGAAGTTAATATTCCTTGAGTGTTCTGTACAAACTAAAATAACGTTATCTCTAATAAGAATTAATATCGAATTAGAAAAGCCATTTCCTTTCCTTAAAACTTCATCCTTACTCACATATTCACTACAAACTGACCCCATCATCCTTCTGTAATAACCCCATCACTTTACTTCAGCTTTCTTCTTCATCTGCGAGAAAATTGACCGAAGCTTTTCTTATATATAACAGGACTGATAGCACATAACAACCTACTATCCTTTTTCTCCCGACGAAATTGCCTTGTTTCTTAACATTTACTTTATCTTCCAACATTCCAATTTACCTTCGGATTTCTGTGTAACCTATTCATTCATTTATTTTAACATTTAACCCAATGGTAAATTTCTTTACTTACTTGAATTTCCTAACTTCATAGTATACTGCGTGGGGTTGTTCCGTATACTGAAGGAGTGTCTGTGTGGCTAGCGTAGTGGATAACGATCCGGAACGAAACATCGGAGAGCCGAGGTTGGATTTGTTGCATTCACTTACGTACAAATACCGTTAGGAATAGTTTGGATACATATCCCCACTTATGGATTAATTAGTGGAACCTGTATACGGAAAATAGTTGTTAGTCTCAAATTTTTTTTTTAAAGATTAAGCATTTTTGCAATTAATTTTGTCGGCTTCAAATGACCCGCAAGGTGTTAATAAGCCGCGAAAAACAAATAGAGCAATATAATAAATACGACTTACACAGAAAAATATATCCTTATCGTTATTTTTTTCATCTTTGTTGTTTCCTAGTTGTACAGTTTTCCTTCTCTGCCTGTCATCAACCTCCTAAACGGCGCCACTTAACTCTTACTCTTAACATTTACGACAATAGGCACCTTCAGTAACACTCTACCTGGAGTAGATCTTGCGCCTTACATAGGAGGACACTAGTAAAAAAATTTTTTTTAATTATTATATTCCAAGTAGATTTCAGTTGTATGCAGTCAGTATTGGTTCTACGGGCCAAGCATTATTGTATTTAGCCGTACGCAAAATATGCAACGAAATGTGACTAAAAAAAAAACAACAATGGGAAGAAAGTCGATAAATGGGTTGCACATTCGATATTTTGAAATGTGTTTGACGCTGCATCTGAGAAATTCAAATGTTGACTTTTGATGAGAAATGAATACTTTATGGCAATCGTAAACGATCGGCTAAATGGCTCAACCAATTTCCAAACCCGACGTGAGACCAACTGAAGATTATGATGACTGTCTGTTTGTCCGTCATTGACGTTATTCCTTACAGCTTTCTGGAATCTAACCACATTTTGCTGACAACTACTCGACGAAAGGTATACTCAGTTAAGCCAAATGGTTAAACGTCGAGATCTAATTCTACTTCATGTAAATACTCGGACACATATTGCCAGGATGATACTGTAGAAGCTCACTGAATTGAGTTACAAGAGTTTGAAACATCCACCATATACCCCTGATCATTAGCTTAATGACTACCACGTTTTCTTGACTTTTTTCTAATCAAAAAGATCTTCAGCTGCAAAGATGCAGAATTGTCATTCAAATATTTGTTAGCGTCTAAATATTTAGTGTTTTATCGTAAAGGCATAAAAAAAACTTTTAACTCGATGGTTGAAATGTATAAATGCTCCTCTTTTAACTGATTTAAACAATGTTTAAATAAATTAATTCAGGAAATTCTCAAGCCTCCTGGACACTTACTCACTTGGAGACGCTCTAGGCACTGGGCAATAAATCCATCTCCCTCGTGAAGAGGTGGGACTGTCTGGGGAGATGCCCCTCTAGGCCTTGAGCTAATACTACTTGCAAAGTAGCTAACTCCTCTGCCGATCAGTTATACGAGACAACGGTGATACCACTGGCAACTAAATGTGACACAAAGGTCGATGTTAATGTGGGTTTAACGGTAGTGAAGTAGAAAATGCTAACATTACAATTACATAGTCACTATCTTACGTAACGAGCCTATAAATAACGGCTACCCCTTGAATATACTAATTAGTGGTTGCAGTAACGAAAGCTACTACAAAAACAGTGTCGTCTGCATATCCTACATTGTGGAGATTACCAGTAACAAATCCTGGTAGGATTTCTAATTCTGTTAGAATTTGATCGCTTTAACGCCTAAAACATCTATTATGATTGTTTTTTATTTCAATGTCTCCGTCTTTTTACATTCTGCAATTTTTAAAATCCCAATATAGATAAAAAAAAATTACAGATTTCGTTTTCATTTGAACCGTTATTGCATATATATGGAAGCCCGTCTGCTCTTGGACAATGCTTTTAACGTTTCCGCAATAGATATATTAACTCGTTGATGTTGATTCTAATTATAGACCTATATAGTTGTATAGTCTTATTTGTACAAGTTATATGTTTGTTTACTACGCTGTAATAGAATACGCAACATTCTTTATGTTTGTTTTTTTTGGGGGGGATGAAGGAAGTTTCGTCTTTTAACTTTTTATTAGTTTATCTTTGGTTAGCTTAAGCAATATGGATTGGAGATAGAATCTCGTCGGAGTCTATTTATCCAACAATAGCGAGAATAAGCAGAAACTCGGGCCGAGATAAGGACTCTTGTTCAAAGATTGTCGAGTGCGAGAAAAACTTTGGTCCAGCACGAGAAGAGATTAGCTGAAGTTTTGTGGAGATCAAAACAACAAAAGATAAAAAATTCTCAATAGAACAATTCATACAATAATTCCAATACCTCATCTGAAAATTACAGTCAAATATAAGGAAATGCGGACAGCGTCGAAATATATTGATTGAAACAATAAAGTTGAAGACACTAAACTCGAATATTTCTTGACATAAAGGCAACCCAATTTTCTTTAGTTTCCCGACAATAAAGACGACCTTTGAAAACACAGGTCAGTGAATACTTAACAAATCAATAGATGTGATATTTTCGTGACAATTTCCACTAGGACTAACCGAAAAATAAAATTAAAAAAAAACAAATGCTCTGGTTCAAATATATTGACCCAAAACAAATAAATAACATTACTTAAGAGAATTCAAGAAATAACTGAAATGTTTCATTTTTTTTTAATCATTTCACGCTAAGTAAGGCGATAACGCCACTAAGATGCGATTGGTTGCCGAGGAAAAAGCAAAATTAATGAAGGAAACAAAGACAACATTAAAGACAAATGACAAAAAGATTCAAGGAGACAGAAAATAATGATTGACGTTGTATCTAAATTTTTGTGGATTGCAGTTAACAGGAAAGAAAGTAGTTGGAAGAAAATTCCACAGATGATAATTGTGAGTAAAGAAACTATCCGAATAGAACTTACGGTTGCATTTAGAAATATCAACAGTAAAAAAAAATGTATCAGTCTAGTACTACACTTAAATTCATGAAATCGAAGTACAAATAGAAAAATTCACCAAAACAAAGATCGCCAGAATATATTTCTAGAAAAGTCACAAGGAATCAAGATTATGGCAGCGGAAAATTTATTTAGGGTGGTGTCCTATGTCTGGATCGAAAATATTGCAGATTCTTCTTTTGATTTTGTCTAGAATCTCAAGATGGAAGACTAGATATGCCAACAATATTCAATGCGCGGACGAACGGTAGACTTATAAAGGTTTAAGATGAAAAAGATTGTCTAGCACGAAACAGTGTACCAACTTACCTAGCAGAAGACTTAGTAATTTAAAATTCATAATAATATTCAATCTAGTGGAGGGATAGAGAAACCATATTCTAAATATTTTGACACAAAACATTGAAAGATTTTTGTGTTTAATATATCACGTTATATCGGAAAATGAACTAAAATGAAAGTAAAATTTGTCGTTGAATTAATATATAAATAAAAATAATCAATATAAAAATAAAAACAAAGTTTCTATTGTTTATCATATTTACACGGGAAATTTTCCAGAAATTATAAATATAAAAGTTAACAATGAAGTCAACACTCACAAGCGACATGCTGTTTCATGCTGGACGCAATATATATATAGAATAATCCTAAAGAGCCAGGCAAGTAAGAGGTAAGTGGGGCCGTTTAGGTGAAACCTTGGTAGGTTTGCATCGCTCCTACGATTATTCTATCTTTATCGATCTACTTAGCGTATTGTGCACTCTACGTCGTTGTCTTTCTATTCGTTTCAGTTTTTTTCTTTGGACTTGGAGCTTAAGCACGTGACTATTGATTTCGTATTGTGTTAATGTTCTTGATTTTCTTTTTTACTTCCAATGTTTCTATGGGTACCGATTTGTTCTACTACAAATTGAGATATCCGATGTTTTCCAAACGAGTATTACTATATGTATATGGAATAACGATATATAATTTTTTAATATATCTTGTACAGATAAAAAAAAACACGTAGAAAAAGTTTTCATGTGACGCGTTTCATCATTTAGAACTTCATAGGACTAAATTTGTTCATATTTACTTGGTTAAGATTGTTGTCCTAATATTTATTGTCATATTCACAACGTTTCGGTCGTTGTACGCTCTTGCCTTCTTCATTCAAACACTGATGTCCTCAAGGACGCTTGACACAATGGATAAAAGTGTGGGTTGGAACAAGTGACTTGACCCATATAGTTGTGAGTTCAATACCGGGCTACAGCAGTGAATAAAACATGGAGAACTGAGTTAAATGGGTTAACTGAGACATTTGAAAGAGGCATGACACGCGGAACTAGAACAATCTGCCACCGGTTGAAGAAATAAAGGATTCATTTATATTTCATATATATATATATATATATATATATATGAAATATAAATGAATATATATATATATATATATATATATATATATATATATATATATATATAATGTAATGCTGCTTTTACTAACGATTACTATTATTTTATAAACTGTACTAATATTACTGACGTAATTCTCGAACTGCGATCGAGTTCAAATTCAGATCGATACTGTTGCGTTCAATTATACCCAAATCCCCGTAGGTAAAATATGAACCCATCGCTTCTCCTCCAGTTATTGTTTAGCCCTTTGAGTCTTACGTTCCTGAACAATTTTAACCCTTCTGCCTGAGCTCCTGTGTCAAAATTCGCAAATAATTGGTATATAATGTTTCGCGGTAGACATAAAATAGTTGCATAGATAGTTAAAATAGTTGCATTACGTCATTTTTCTCTACCACCTGTAAAGCAGTGGCCATGGCTCAGAGGGTTGAATAGCAACGTAGACATGGGTTGCAACCAGTGTAAAATTAAGAAAAGGATTTTCAAAAATGGAAATTATTCCAATATCTTTCAAGGTATAGTACTTTACTCATCTTCTTCTATGTTCTGCATCCCTTTAGGATAAGGCGATTATAGCTCTCCAAAACTTCTTGTTCTTTAAAGGTCTGGGCTATTTTTGTCTTTTTACTATTTCTTCTTATCACTGTTGTGTCACACATTTAGATAAGTTTTTTTTTAGGTTATGCGCTGTTTTCCTCTATCCCTCCAGTCCTCAATACATCCTGTAAGTGTTAAATTTTCTAAGCTCTCCTTTCTCGTTTACCGTGATAACCTGAAACAAAAACTATTATTATAAATTGATTTTCAGTCCGAAGAACTAATCAATTAAATCCTGAGTTGGTAAATATTATTCATAGTGATTTTAACATATATTGACGCTTAGATATTTATGAAAGAAATACATTTGAGAACAACGTCCCGCCATATTCAGAAAAGAAGAATTTGTCAAGAACTAAGATTGTAAGAATTATAAAAATAGAAAATGAAATATTATTGCTAATAACGTAAGTTAAATGGCCAATTGATCTTTTTTTATGTAGTTTTTGATCAAATCCACTCAAAGAAGAATTACCATAATGCAATAAATTTCCTGTTTGACTAATTTTTCTTTTCATCTGATTTTTGATGATATTTAGTGTATCGATCAGTTTCTATTACTTAAGTTTTGCCGAAATTGAAACCCGGCTTATGGCCAAATCACGTTGAAATACCAGTTCTCATCGGATTTTTCTTTTTTTTATTTGCTGTGTTCCCTCAGATCGGAAGCGATCATGCCACTCCACAACTTCCTGTACTTTGTAGTTCTTAATAAATGCAGTCTTTTTGTTAAACACTAGACATTGTTACCCAAGCTCACTAAGTATGTAATGCGTTGTTTTCTTCTATCCATCTCGTCTTTAATCTATCCGGTGAGTATCAGATTTACCAAGCCCTCTGTCCTTATTATGTGCCCTAACAATTTAACTGTCTCTTCATGATGTTAAGTATTAGTTCCATTTTTTCTTCCATTTACTCTAAAACTTCGTCGTCGTCCACATAATCTTTCCATGGTATCCTCAGCATCCGTCTGTAGAACCATATTTCTGTTGCTTTAAGTCTCTTTTTAATCTTTGAGGAGATTGTCTATCACTCACTGTCATAAAGAAAGAGAGATATCAAGTAAGATTTCGGTACTCTTTTCCTTGTTTTAAGTGATGTTTGTCTATTTCTTTATGATCTGCTTAGCTTTTGGAAGGCATCTTTGGCCATCCCAATGCGACTTCAGATTTCAGTGTCACACTTTCCGTTCTCTGTTAAAACACTTCTCAGATATTTTACTGTTTCTTAATACTTTGCCTAGCTTTTGGAAGGCATATTTCGCTATCCCAAAGCGTCTTCGGATTTCAGTGTAACATTTTCCGTCCTCTGTTAAAACACTTCCCAGATATTTAAATTTTTGTACTTATTTGGTTCTGGGTATCTGGAGTGTGCCATTCTCACGTTAGGCTCTTCATTTTGTGTTAACTAACGTGAGAATGGCCAAGCATTCTGTCTTCTTGCAGTTAATGTTTATTCCATTGTCGCTTTCCTTCACTTCGCTACCTTCTGTAGGAGTTTTTGTTGTTTTCTTTCCGTTTTTTGCTATCAACACTGT
Source organism: Acanthosepion pharaonis (assembly GCA_903632075.3). Lineage (NCBI taxonomy): Eukaryota > Metazoa > Mollusca > Cephalopoda > Sepiida > Sepiidae > Acanthosepion > Acanthosepion pharaonis. Next base: position 7,603,728 of record CAHIKZ030001668.1, on the reverse strand, counting down.
TTCATCGGCATAACTTATGTTGTTAAGATAACAAATAATTAATAATGGTAGGACTTCTAATTGTCTCGCTGTATAGGTTGAATATGTCCGATTACTGAAGTTAAGCAACGTCGATCCTGGACAATACCTAGATGGCTGACAACTCGGGAATACCAGCCTCTGCATGCTTGTATATGCCAATGATATAATGGTTCGGGATGAAAATATCCTTGAGCGATCATGAATCGAAAAGATGATTTCCCAAGCGTGTCAAGCCAGCTCTTACCAATACACGTTGGGTCCAGCGCGGTAGCGTAAGGATCCATTCCTCTCTGAGGTCCGGGGAAGACGTACCTTCAACAAAGAGCCTTCGCGTGTTCTGAAAAGCAATAGAAATTGGAACTCGTATCTCCAAATACTTAAAGAGAACATGAAAATTAAAACAGGATTTTACTATAATTACGTGGTAGTGATTTCGATCCTCAATGATTCCATATACGGAACATAGAAGAAGAGAATTAAGTGTAGATATCTGAAGAGAATAAAATATTCAAAAAGGTTCATTGGGATCCAATGATTGGCATGGTATGATCAGCACTATATGTGAAAACACCTAAGATGTTTGTGGACATAGAAATGCTCAAAAGGAGCATTTCAGAACCTGATAGACTATTTAACACTCAACAAACGATTAAGAAAAACTGTTTTGCCCTCTAACATAAACGCAATCATTTACTGTACAAGAGATCACCGCCCTACAATATGCAAACTGGGGGTTAAAAATAACAGACATTAAAGAAAATGAAATCAATGCCTAAGCTGCTATACGATAATCTCGACGTCGGTTCCACTTGCAAATAATAATAGGCAATCGCAGATAAGGACAATGGTGAAATTTTGGAGCAGTTCAGTAGATCCAGAGGAACATTTTAAAACAAGCACCAGTAACAATAGAATTAGCAGTCAACCTAAGGAAAAATTGCCGTCTACAAAAAATGTAGATGACAGATTAACTTTTCAGTGTAAGGAAAGTGTGATAATAGATAACACTTCTAAAAGGAGCAGAATATTTTATGCTAAAATAAAAAGTATCAAATATAAGTACAAGTCAAGAATGAACACTTCAACTGACTGAGGGCCTGCAATACAAAGGTCTAATAAGCATGAATATATAAATATAAAATATGCCAATGATTACTTCAAATTGGGTTTCTATTTTTATTCCCATCGATGTGAACCCCATACGGGGAAGGTCTGTTCCGATTTTGGCAGTTCTTTCTGCCAGCCAAACATTTGACAGGAGGAACAAAACTGAACTGTTAGAATGGCATGTTAGTGGCGTCCTAAATATCACCTAACTATAGGGCAGGAGCGGGCAAGCGAAGATGGGATGTCGTAGCTTGTTTCTAATATATTTAAGTGTCGTAAATATATTCGAAACGAGTACCGAGTTCGCATTTCTCGACGTGATGTCTCTTTTCAGCTGCCGTTACCGTATATGTAGCGAACCTTTCACGGTTTTTGATTCACATCTTTGGGAAGGGCGAACCAGAACTGATATCCGCGAACACAACTATGATAATTAATATCAGCAAGCTGAAATCATTACTACCCGGCTTTGTCGTCACTTGTCCTCAAATGCTTTTTTTTTTACTTTGCTCCATTGAAGAACATCTTTGCACGCGAAGTAGAACCGGCTTCAAAAAACCCATCCGTCAGCCATGAATTTCACCTCAAGCAAGGGGAAAATGGCACTAAGACGCATGGGATTACTGGGAGTTTAAGAGCATGAGAAGAATTTATTAAGGAGAAAGGACAATAAAGATGAGTATTCAAGCAGACAGAAGATGGCGATTGACATTGCATTTAGATCATTGAAGAGTATATGTGACAGGCAAGCAAAAAAACATGAAGAGAGTCCCATAGGTCAGAGGCACGAGTGAAAAACTCTCAGAATATAACTTGCAGTTACATCTATTTGAAAATTAAAATATAGCCAGTTCTAGTAGTACGCTGAATCTAGGTGTAAACGGAAAAATATAAAAACAATAACAATGTAATAAATGTGTTCTTGTGCAGGATGTATAAACTTTAACGAATGAATAACCATAATACTAAAAGAAATAGCTCTACGTAGATGAGATATATATATATATTTGACTACTCTTTGATGACAACAAAGAAAAGAAACCTCCAATGATGAGACGGAAGGAATCGGAATATTAAGATGTGAGAATAGGTCAGTATCGCTAATGTTTAGCAAAATAAAGAAACGAAACTAAATCAAACTGTAATATTAATTCTGATACCATGATATTATTTTAGAACAGATAACGTTACTGAAATGGAATATAAGACAACAGTGTAATACAGGAAGACCTTAGCCAAGCTTAATATAACGCGCCATTTTGGATTCTAATTAATAGAGGTTGTAACATAATTAGACTTAACATAAACCAAGATCAGTGTGGCTTAGTACAAGAAATTAGAAGTTAAATCTTATGTTCTGAATGCTATCAGAGTGAGATAGACAAGTACAGATAATACTAATTCTTCATAGTTTACGGCATTGTAAGATGCAAGACAACTCCTTCTAATGTTTTTTTTCTGGGTTTGCTTTCAGCCAAGGTTGTCAAGTAAAGCAAGAAAAACGAATTAGACATTAACTGTAAGAAGACAGAATGAAAAGAACGTGGAATACAAAGATTTATTTCCACACAAAAGATGTTCGAATTATCTGAAACCTCTACTAGGATGAGAAATATTTCCGGTAGATATAGAATGAGTTTAATGGACATACAAAATGCGGTTTACTATGTGTTTTCCAGCAGGATTTATCTCGTTCATCGAGACAAGTCTAAGAGGACAAAAAATCTAGCAGAAATTATTAATAACGAAGACGTGATGCAGATCCGCCATTACAATATAAGCTACAAAGATTATCCTGTTTTGATAATTCTTTCGAGATTTTTTTTTCTGGGTCTGCCATCAGACAAGTTTGTCAAGGAAAGCAAGAAGAAAGTGGTATGCATTAACAGTAAGAAGACACAATGTATAATTTGTTGGCAACAGATTCAATCTAAGTTGCGAGCTATGAAGGAAATGCGTGCCAAAGTTTTAAATATTTGGGTAATACAATAACAGACAATGGAGCTTTTAATTTTATGACGCAAAAAATAGATATTTTGTTCAGAAAAATAATTAAGATAATAAGAAATTAAAATATATCCTTAGATACAAAATTAAGGGCGCTGATCAGTTATTTTAAATCTTATATCTGTCTATATTTCTGAGATGAAGTGTTACATTATTCGGACTATTGTCCTCATCTTTGTTGCCATATTTATCACAACGTTTCTGTCGCTGTACGCTCCGGCCTTCTTCAGGTGGTTGGAATGTCGACTGAACCCTTTATTACGCTCGCTGTGGTAGACTGTTCTAGTTTCACGTGGCATGTCTATTGGATGTCAGTTATCAGTTATTCCCTCTCCAAGTTCTCCACTGCCTTAACCGGGTATTGAACTCACACTCTTTGGGTCCTGTCACTGGATCTAACTAACGCCTTCATCCACTGTGCAATGTGTCCTTCGGGACATCTGTGTATGTATTTCTGGGTATTATAAACCTAATGTCTTCAGCAACTATTTTTACCAGTGCTCATATTGCAATCATATATTAGTGAATTTTACAGAGAGAACCTCACAGACGGAGAAGGAACTTGATAGAGCCGCGATATTGATGTACCTGGGGTTGTTGAGAATACCATGGACAGGCCTTGCATTCTGTGAGGTCACTGCTTCAGTTCTTTAGAGCCCAACGCTACATCATAGCGTGCATCAATTTTTTTCTTATCACGATTTACTTTATGAGGGACAGTAGTGGGAGATCTCTTTCCAGAAGGGAAATGAGATAGAGAGAGAGGGAGCAGATCCGGCAAATATATATCAACTCATTCAGTAGAACTTTGCCACGTGTGGACTAGACTTATTAAGAAATCTCGGTGCGTGCTGGCTCTTCAAATACTTGTGATCGTTACCTGTATTCTCGCTGTTTTGGTCTTGTATCTAAAACGGCAACATAGGCGATACATCACTGTCAGATAACCACGAACAGATGTCTTCGGATCATGGGATTGCCGTTCTGGGTCAGCCTACGCATTATGAAGCACAGATGATCTGAAAATGTTAGGGAATAAGAACCACAAATACAGCTGCTAAGAATAAGAAAAAAACCCTGTTATTTTCATTACAAAAGAAAAGAAGACCAAGAGAATTTAACACACCCATGACACTCTAAGAGAATCGGGAGAAAAATTCAAGAAACTATCTTGACGAGGAATATCGTCTAGAAAGAAAAATAGTGATGATAAATAAGCAAGTGTTAGCCCAATAAAAGATATACAGGTGTGGAGAGACATGATCGCCAAAATCTTAAAAAAATATATGATGTAAAAGAATTAGAAAAATAATAATGACTATTTGAACTGATATTTTATTCCAACCGCAAAAACTTTAAAGTCAGACTATTAGGGTCATTCTACATTCTCTTGACGAAACTAGTTCTTATGTCGTCATCGTCCAACACCATCTCATTTTGAGCCACACTTTTCTGTCTATGAAAGGTTGAAATCTATTTAATGGCTTCAATTTCAGCTCGTTTAGAAAACCACAAGATATGGTCTATCCAACGGAAGCACCGTCTTAAATGATGGTTGACACGGGCAAATTCTCTGAACTACTCCTGACCTTTTCATTTGAGATACAATCATTCAATTTGATGCTCAGGAATATACGTAGGCATCTAAGGACAAAGGAACCCAATTAATCTCCTGGGTGGTCTAAAAAGCCAGATCAATAAGTCATTAGGCTAACACAGTTTTTAGGAGAATTTTCTCACAAATTATCACCGCATGAAGTTCGATGCATATGATTAATGAGGAAGCGTCCTCTTGGGTGCATTGACAACTGTATTTTGTTAAAGAATATATGTGTTGCCTAGAAAAAATTATTTTTCTTGAGTAGACTACAGAATTGTTGATATATATATATATATATATATATATATATATATATATATATATCATTTTTTAAATATGATTCCTTCGCTACATAAGAGTTCTTATGTTTCAAAAATGAGAGCCGAAACCATCAATATAATTATTAAAAATTAAATTGAATTAAAGTAACAAGCCCTGTTTCATCCTCAAGCGAAAATTTAGGAATAACCAATTTTGAAATTTACGTACCGTTATAAGGTTGTTCATTCGTTACTATGGAAACAGCTGGGGCCACCATTTTTATCCACATATCAGTCACCTTCATGGAGAGGTCAAGCTGAGGTAGGGTGGGGTGTCTATTTTAAAGCGAATTATGTCTTTCTGCTTGAGGATGAAACAGGCCTGTTACTTTAATTCAATTTAATTTTTAATAATTATATTGATAGTTTCGGCTCTCGTTTTTGAAACATGAGAACTCTTATGTAGCGAAGAAATCATATTTTTAAAAAAGTAATTAAAATCTAAGATCTACTTCTGTATGGAGCACTTTTTAAAAAAATAAAAACAAAAATACTAAAGAACCCTGGATTATTTATCTAACATGTTCTTTCCTATTTTTCTACATACCTGAATACACACACACACACACACACACATATATATATATATATATATATATATATATATATATATATATATATTGGGTTGGTGCATAGTTGTCAGGCGTTTTTTAAATAATATTCATTATGAAAAAGAAACATAATAATTCAACAATAACATTTTTTAATGGTTATTCTAGAGCGTACGATTATCGTCACGCATTTTTATAACATGAAAATAAAATAATATTTTTATTAAAAAAGTAAAGTAAATAAAGCAATTTTAATTAACAAATAAGTTACCTACAAAATCGCCTGATAATTATGCACCAACCCAAAATATGTTTGTGTGTGTGTGTGTGCGTTCGTGTGTGTCTGTGTCTGTTTGTATGCGTGTGTGCGTAAAAGCACTTAGATATAAATAAAATATATTTCTAAAGATAATATACTTAAAAGAAAAAAAAGGAACTTTATCAAGGAAAATGTGTACATTTTATTTTGTAACTATTATTTAGACAATAAAGTTACAAAATAAAATTAGTCTCTTTTTAATCAATTCACCTTGAGAAAGACAATGCTGACGCTAAAACGTAAAGGGATATTGTGAGAGAATGAAAGATAATGGAAAAATCTTTAGAAGGAACCGGAACACCAATCCTAAACAGGGAAACAAGGGTTAAATCTCAACGCTTGCTTAAATTTAAATAAAATAAGCAAATCCTAAGGGAATCTGCTACAAAGACACACCGGAAAATCTTAAGTGAACAGTCAGTGACCTGTGTAATTTCTAAAACGATAGGATAAATGAAAAATGAAAAATGAAAGAGACTTTCTTTTTCGGGAATTTCTTGCCGCATGTTTTATATTACTGAAGAGATCTTATAGTTTCGAGCAGTTGTTTGCCACTATGAGATTTGTGGTGGATTTATAGAATATTTTCTTGGAAAACCGCATTCTTTAAGTATGAATATATTTACTGTTTAATCCTAGAATGCGTGAACTTATTTTAAAAATGAATACACACATACATATATATATATGCTTTTAAGGTGTGCTATATTTGTGGGATAAAGTTCACACTATCAGAGATAGTGTATGTAAATATAAAATTGAAATTTGAAACTGAAGTCAACATTCAGAGGCGACAGGCCGCCTGACGATTGCCTATTGCTTGAAACAGCCTGTCGCCTCGGAGTGTTGGATTTAATGTTTACTTTTATAGATAGATAGATAGATAGATAGATAGATAGATGGATGTGAAGCTCAGCGAAATAAATTTATAACCTGCCCTGATATATTTTTAAGGATTCTGTATTCATTATATATATATATATATATATATATATATATATATATAAGTGAACCTTAGTCAACACTTAGAAGCGACAAACTGTTTCATGCTAGACGCCTGAACTGAACCCTTTATTTCGTTCACTGGGGTTGACTGTTCTATTTGCACGTGCCATGTCTAATGGATGTCAGTTATCAGATATCTCCTGCTTAATTCCCTCTCCAAGTTCTCCATCGCCTTAACCGGGTATTGAACTCACACTCTTTGGGTTCTGTCACTGGATCTAACTAACGCCTTTATCCACTGTCCCATGTGTGTATGAATTTCTGGGTATTATATACCTAATGTCTTCAGTACATTTTTTTACCAGTGCTCATATTGCAATTTTTGATGTTATCATTGAAGTTGTAATAAATATGGCGACAAATATGAGGACAATTGTCCGAATAATGTAAATTGTGTAGATAATACCTTATCTCAGAATTATAGACAGATACTGGAGTATTGAACAAAAATTAATAATAAATGTATGTTAACATCCATGTTACAGCTATATCCATCCAGGAAACGCAATAGAAAGGAATGACAATTTTCATGTAGAACATAGTGATGCTTCTTACAGGCCAATATCATCATGGTTGCATATAACCTTCTCGTCTGGGATATTTCGTTCTATTAATGAAACAATCATCACATATATAACTAAATAATATTTATAAGTATTTATCAATCAGCAATAATACCATTATAGTAATGTTTATTTTCTGTAAAATATTTCCAGTTGCCTGGTTGCAGTATTCCGTCGAGTATTCATTCTGAGTCTTCCTTACTTCTGGAATTTCAGCTGCAGTCTTCTGAGTGTCCCTGGTATGTCTCATTTCAGTTTCTTCTGCATTCCGTTAATTATTAAATGTACGTCTTCTGTCATCTTGCTGCTGCAGCCGTTGAGTATTTAATTTAGGTCTTTATTTTTTAGCATCCAATCCACGTCTTCTGTCAGCTTCTTCTTGAGTTTCAGGCTGTCTTGCTGACGCAGTCCGCTTAGATACCCTTTTACTTGACTCTGTGACGCTCGTAATGTTGCATGCCTTTCTGAGTCTTCCCTCTTTCTCTTGCGTAGCTGTTCTTCAGTTTCTTTTGCTCTTTCTCTTTTCCTCTGCTGGGATTGTTTAGGTGGTCGAAAACGGAACTTTTGAGTAGGCATTGTAGTAGGTGTTTAGTCTAATTATTATTTGCAATAGTCAGCTGGCAGAACAGAGCTGTTTAGGTTTTGGTCATTATAGCATAAACGACTTTATCAAGAATTCAAACAACTTTTAAAGTCGCATATTAAATGAAATTGTAGTTATTGCATAGGTTGAGCAATAATACAAAAATATACCATTATATTAATGTTTATATTCAGTATAATATTTCCAGTTGCCTGGTTGCTGTATTCCGTCGAGTATTCATTCTGAGTCTCCTCTCTCTTATTTCTGGAGTTTCTGATTGTCTGGCAGCTGCAGTCCGCTGAGTATCCATGCTACGTCGAATTTTAATTTCTTCTTGACTTTCAGATTGTCTAGTTTCTGCAGTCCATTGAGCATTTAATGTACATTTTCTGTGAGCGTTCTCTTGATTTTCCGACTGTTGCAATCTTTGCAAATTTGGGAATAGGTATCATTTCGTGTCATTAATCTAAGTTTAAACTTCTTGATCATCAATGTAAGTCTTTTGTCAGCTTCTTCTTGATTTTCAATTTTAATTTTTAACTTGTTACTTTCCAGTTTCTCTCTGTTTGTCTACGTATCTCTCTATCAATATCGCTCTCATCTTCATCGCCAAGGGCTTAGTGGTAGAATCCCCGACTGACGCCAATTCAGTCGGGTTTCGATTCTAGTTAGAAGCAACCGGGTGTCTAGCCACACTGATGAGCAAAACAGTCTGTCTGTGGATGACAATATATATATATATATGTGTGTGTGTGTGTGTGTGTGTGTACACTAGCAGAAATATCCGTCGTGTTGACTGCGTTTGGAAGTAACTGCCAAAATTGTACTATGTTTTTGAAAGATATTCATTAGAGAGTATTGAACATATAATATAATAATAAATGGCTGTTAACCTTCATGTAGGTGATACAGGTGATATAGCTATATCTATCCAGGTAACTCAATAGAAAAGATTGACAGTTTTCATGTAGAACAAAGAGGTGCTTCCTCCAGGCCAATATCATCATGGTTGCGGATAACCTTCTGGTCTGTGATCTCAATATTTTGGTCTATAAATGAAACAATCATCACATATATAACTGAATAAACGATTCAGGAAAACTATAAACATATGCATATTACAATATTTATTTAAGTATTACAACAAACATGAATAATACAATAATAGACCATTGCTTAGGTGGATCAAAACGAAAAGTGCAGCTTAATTAATATTTGCAATAGTGGGCTGGCAGAAAAGACATATGACAGATATAGTGCTGTTAGGTTTGGTCATTATAGCATAAAAGACATCATCCAGAATTCAATAAATTGTAAATTTGCATATTAATGAAATATTATTTACTGTATATGTTCACGTGATACCCCTTTAGTCCAAAACAGACAAAATCTATGGAAAAAACAACACTAGAGTCCATATTAATTGGATTATTATATAAAAGGGCACCTCGGGGTGGTGTAATGGTTAACAAGCTTGTCTCGCTAGATCAATTTACGACAGAGGAGTGAGTTCGATCCTGACTGGTTTTCCCATACGTTCGGCATTGTGCCACATCTAAGCTACGCTTGGAAAATCACTATTATATAAGAATGAAAAAAGTAGCTATTGTGTAGGCTATATGAAACTAATGTTGCTGTCCCAAATCAAATATCTGGATGTAAAAATGGAATGAATATAAAAAAGGTACCATTTAAATCCATGGGAACAATTTTTTTGAGTCGGGGATTTATATATATATATAATCTATGTCATTAAACGTCATACATAAAATCTTTTTCAAATTTCATAAGAATCTTACCAGTGGTTGCGTTGTTTAGATTTTTAGGGAGCTAAGCCTCCCACTCCACCCCTTCGGACTATATATAAGTGCTTTTGGAGTTGGCTTCAAAATATATCCAGATGACTAAAACATACAGCCTCATGGTTAAAAAATCCCGTGATAATAGATATTCAAATACTTAAGTTATGGGCTTCTCAAAGTTTTAATATCGGAGTGGGGAGTATTAGGGTGTCTTGAAATTAGCTGATATTTTGGGAATAGGCATCATTTCAGGTCATTCATCTAAGTTTAAATTTCATATAAATCGAAGGGGAAAAATTGTGTGGGGGTTGTTCCCCCCACCCCGGGGACCTCCTTTGATCAAAATAATATATACTTATACGTAACATATTACATCCAATCTCATGCCGGAAATCTGTGTTCCAAATTTGATAAAAATCTGTCTAGTAATTTTTCAATTCATGGGGCGGGGGGGTATCTGTCCTCTTTGTTCCCCTCAAAAATAAATTAAACATAATTCATTACTCTCCCTTTTATGTATTCTATGTTCCAAATTTAATGAAGATCGTCGAAGTAGTTTTTCTTCCTGTAGATGTACAGACAGACACACAGATGTTTATCTTTATTAATATAGGTAATTAATGGCTCTGTTATATTGCATTGAGTAGTATTTTATTAACACCAGCACTCAATGTGCGATATCATTTTTAAATTCGTTATCACCCCAAGTAAGGCAGTATAGCAACTAGCACGCAAGGGTTTACAGTTTGAAGAGGAGTAAGGAACAGAAACATTAATAATGAAGAGAAAGAAAAGAGCAATCAAGAGGACTGTAGATAGCTATTGACATTGCATTTAAATTATTGCAGATTAAAATTTGTTGGAAATCATAGAGCCAGGAGGGAGTTCCACAAGTGATAAGTGCGGGATAAGAAACTGTTAGTATAGAAGCTACAGCTACATTTACTTAGCTCCACAGTAAATTGATGAGATCTCAGCGCCAGTCTAGTATTGCGCTTAAATTCATAGTCTAGGTACCATAGAATAGAACTCATCCGAACAATTACAATGAAAGTATTTATAGAAATGCATAGAGAGACAACCTTACGGTGGGAAATTGACGGAAGCCAAGCTTCGAGATAAGGATATTGCTGATTCTTCTTTGGATTTTATCAGGGAACTCCAGGAAAATATCTGGGGCACCAAACCATATATGGCAGCAATAATCTTATAATGGACGAATAGTAAACTTATAGATAGGCAAGATAGATTCCGGAGAGAGAAATTGTCTTGCTCGACACAGTGAAGCGACTTTCTTAGCAACTGATCTGGCGATTGATTCAGTGTATGCTTTCCGCCTCATGTCAGCTAAGAATGGTACCTCGAGAACGAGTAATCAGTCACTTTCTTGGGAGGCATAGAGGGGTCTCTCAGATGATTAATTTAGAGCACTTTCGTTTTAGAGGGGTTAAAATTAACAAGCCACCATTTTCTCCAGTTAACGAGGTCGATTTATACATCGGTTGCCATTTTGACTTTGTTTAACTGATTAAATTTACTGTCAAGGCAGGTTTAAATAGTAATGTCGTCAACGTAGATGCCTAGTTGAGAGCTGATGTCAACGGGAATATCGTTGATGAAGGACTAAGGATGGAGCCCTAGGGGACATCCGCGTTAGTACCAATGAATGTAGAAGAGAGGCCGTTAAGGACAACTTTCATTTCACGATTTAATAGGAAGTGCTGGATCAGCTCAAAAACGCGCCCGGAGATACCGTAGCTTTTCAGCTAGTGGAGAGGAACTGAATGCCAGGCCCTGTCAAAGGCTTTTTTGATGTCCACTTTTACAGGCCGGCCTTCAGTGTTTTAATCAAAAGCACGATAGTCTATTTCTGCAATTACCGTTAATACAATAGCAGTTGTTCTGTACAGACGAAAAGCCTATTGCTTATCTGAGAAAAGGTCTTGCGATAAGAGATGAAGAAACAATTCAACATTGATTAGACCCTCTAGGAGATTCCAAAACAGAAGCTGAAGTCTAATAGACCGATAGCTGGATGGGATCAGTAGAGTTTTTTTGGGTTTTTTTTTTTTTTTTTTTTTAACGGGAACAACAGAAGATGACTTCCAGCAAACAGGAAAAGCAGGAGACATCCGGGTAGTTATTATACAGTTTAGAGAGAGTAGGAGTTAGTCAGAAACTATGGCATGTGTTATATGCATAGCACTCAACGTTGAATCGGTTCAAAGTTAGAAGATAAGTAGGAATGCTCCAGATGAGTCAAGAATAAAGTTTGAAGAGAAATTACGCGCAAAGCATTTAGCTCTATCAGCAGAGGATGATAGCACCTCAAATCGATTGCAGGCGCGAAGGGGAATAGATACCATTCACTTATTTAATTCCTTATTACAGGTAAGTTTTTGGAGACCATGCGGTGCCTCATTCTCTCAGCAAACAAGTATGTAGCTTTTTTGAGGACTCGCTTACCTTTGTTACAAATAGGCAGCTGATATGACGAGTGCTGTCACGCTGGTATAGACGGAAATAGTGGTTCATGTGTGCTATCGTGGTCAATCATGCTGCGGCGAACTATGGAGTGGTTAGTGGTTTCACCTGGTATTTCCGAGAAGGGATTCAAGCGTCCATACTGGCTTTGACCCAAGAAGATGTCACTCTAACGGGGTCACGAAAAAAAATCCAATGTATCCCAATAAGCGTGCTGGTACCGGGACAGTATTGTGAAACTTAGCAAGAGCGGGGAGAGGAGGTAAGAAATAGACCCAAAAGAGATACATGTTGCTTGATTTGGCTAAGGAAACGGATAGGAATGTCCACAATTTGGGTGAGAAATTTGGCAATGGAAAAGTTTCATGTCTGTATACTGTCTTGTGTTGGTGATAAATGTGGGAAGGTCCTGATTTTAGGGTTATATATTAAATCTATCTATGTTGTTAAATTTGTGATTAAGCCCGACTGGTTGGAGCTTTTTTAGGCGCCGAATCCACTTATTTTCATTTCCTTCTAAAATCTTTCTAATGGTACTGCTCCTCACTTTTCTATCTCTCAATTATGGTGAATTTGGCATAGGTTTTAAAATCGTGTTTTTCCAGGAGGAAATGTTGTTCTACAGGTAATAATCTTTCATAGGGAGTCGACTTAATTCGATTGCGATAATTACTATTTCTGTAGTGAAAGGGCCATTCAGATTTTCCTACATATTGTTCCTGGCATAGTGTGCATTCTAGGAGATGAATTATTATGACATCTACAGTTAGTTGTGGTATATTTTGAAAGTAGATTTAGTGATTGAGCTAGTGAATGAAATCGTGTGTTTAATGTGGTTACAGCATGAGCTCCTTTTGTTGTTACATGGTTTGGAAAATCGTCTTGTTTTTGTTTTTGGTTTATTATGAATTACTATATCATCTGGAATATGGTTACCCCCTTTAATTTTCTTTAGGTTCTTAGGTCTACGATATGCTAGAAGGCCGGGTTCCTCAAACAATTTTTAGGACTGATTTGAGATGTAGTATTTCCCAGTAACTTTATTATTTGGAATAATGGAGGCAAAGTGGAGTTGTAAGTGGTTAGTAGAAGGATGCAGCTGGTTTCATTTTTAATCTTTTACATTAGGGTGTCTTCTCTAGGTGTGGAAATTGCTTTATTTGTTCTCTCATTAGGTGTTGTTTATAGCCATATATATATATATATATATATATATATATATATATATGTGTGTGTGTGTGTGTGTGTGTGTGTGTGTGTGCATATACACGTATACACGTACTGAGGCAAGTATCAAGAGGAAATTAAAAGAATGAAGGAAGAAAAATGAGAATATAGAATAATATTCTGGAATAGGATGGCCAAA
>CAHIKZ030001668.1:7535000-7587500 GCA_903632075.3 Acanthosepion pharaonis | reverse complement strand
TCTTGCATTATGGGCCTGCTGCATGAAGTCGTATGATATCAGACAGGCAACACTTTCAGCAGGACATTTGCAGTGCCAAGCAACGCAGACTTCTTAAGCGACGTGATATTAGGTTTTATTCCACTTACATGAGAGGCTTGTGTGGAAGACTGGCGGAACGGGATACGCGAAGCTCGGCAAAGAGATAAAAGCTGCCACGGAAAACGAAGGAGAAAATGTTATGGAGAGCCATGATCGCCGACGCCATGAAAGAATAGACACCAACGTCCTAAAGATAAGAGGAAAAATAGTGACCCAAACGTTCCACATAATGAAAACTTCAAACCTGAGGTTGGTGCATTTCACGAGTTGAATTTGATATTACGGTCACCAAGAAGACCCATTTCAATGTTTCTTTGTCAAAGACGGTATTTTATGACTTGGTGGCTTCAAACACGTTGGTTGTTTGGGTGTTGAAATCCTTTAAGATTTTTATCTGGCTGTTTTTAATCCACTTCCCTGTCTTGTGGTAGTACATTTTCTTGTTTGACTGCAAATCACTACTTCCTACATTGGCATCAAATACCGATGAGAAGCCATTTTACGAGGACTCATTTCTCCTCTTGTTCTTATTTGGTACTACTCGAACGAGATATCTTTGGGAATGGACAGTGTAATAACATTCTATACACGTTGAATAAATAAGATTCATTGAGATATTTTCCTAAGTCTACCAGGATCGACAGACACTTGATGATTCTCCGAGAATAGAACGGTTGAAATATTGTTAAAATAACTCCAAAGATGAGGATAACAGTCCGTGTGTAAATAAAGTAAATAGCAATATCTACCAATCGCAGAAATTTGGACAGATCTTCGTTTTATTTATTATCTATAAATTGCCAAAAATTTGGGAAAATATTAGAGCAGTTTCCTCCTCAATTCTCAATGGCTGTTCAATGAAGAATTCAAAAGTAAAGAGATCGTCTTCTCTTGAAAATGGACAAAAGTTGGTATCGTAAACATAGTGGAACAGTATCTAACTCCCTTCTCAAGGATTTGCAATTAATATATATTATTCGCCTAAACCTAATGTTATCCGAGGACCAGTCGAGTAGACTAACATGTTATTTAACAGAAGAAGGACAGAGAAGAGAACTAATATATGCTTTCCGTTGTTGGCGCAATGGACGAGATTAGAAACGCTGATTTGTTTTGGGTTTTTTCTGCACCAAAAAGCGTTATTGTCTTTACAGTAGTACGAACCTTATTTAGAGTATTTGGATAAATGCCACGAGATTCTTCAGGAATATTCCAAGAAAAATCTGCAATGTAATCGATCCTGATTTAGCAGCTCACCATCAGTTACATTCTCACCTACGTCACATGGCGTCCCTTTATCTTGTCTACAAATATTTTCATGGCAATTGTTCTGAGATGTTCGACTTAACGCCTTGAATGCATAAAATTAAACGTCTAACTAGACTGGCAAGTAGGTCCGACCGTTTAACCGATGAACTGGCTTGATGGAAAAGTTAATTCTATTATAATCGTATCTTTGCTCGCCTTTCTCGCTTGAGGAACGCACTTTGGATTACGTGTTTCCCTGTCAATCTAAATATAATATTCTATCATCTGAAACCAGTTCTTTTATTGTAATTTCTCATGTAACACATAGATTTGTTATTACTACTAGAGTGATATGTTTTTTGCTATTTGGTAAATGTTTTTGAAAGTCTTACGTCTACATCGCGTTGAGACACCATTTCTCGTATAATCATCAAAGTTAAGCAACGTCGAGACTTATCAGTACCTAGATGGGTGACTGCTTGGGAATACCAGTTTCTGTAATCTTGTATCTGCAGATGGTGTAATGTCACAGAAATTTCATCAGAGAGTTCGGTTTCTATCCCAGTCTGGTTCTTTATATTCACTTATATGCATATAGCTATGGGAAAGTTACGAATTCAGCTCTTCTCTTCCGAGCTATGGGTTAAATAATAAGATTTATTCTCTTCCAAAAAATTCTTATAATCTAAAATTATTTATATGAGGTGATTCTCGATCTTATTGTGTATTAAGTTTTGTTCTGTACATAATAAATACATTGAGCTCTTTTTGTGGATCAGTTTTATTATTTCATATTAACAGGATCCACTTAGATTATATATCAGTGGATTTATTACATTTGATATGTGTGTGTGTTTGTCTGTGTGTGCGTGTGTGTGTGTTGATATAGGTATGAATGTAAAATAAAAATATAGTGTACAGCTGGTTCAAGGAATGTGTTTAATATATAAACTTAATATTGGGCTACACTTGGATTTGTTTGTTTGTTTTACGGCATATCAAACTCAATGGGTTATTTAATGCGGACAAAATTGTATGACTGGTAATTTTTTTTACAAATTATTTCTGGTATTAAAACCTATTTTTAAACTTTCATAGTGTTTTAGCCCCAGTTTGGGGGCTAACTATTTACCCATAGCTGGGACCCTAACAGGTGCTACCACTCTGAGTAAGGATAGACCTTGGGACACTAGCAATTAATCAGGTGGCTCCACACTTCTGAAAACCTCCTGACAAGAAGTCTGCTGTTGGACGTAGTTTATCGTCATACCCAGGACGGACTACGGCTTGGAATTAAAATATGTAAATTACTGCACCTAAAAGTGCACGCGAGGGAAAGTAAAAATGTAAACTTTATTGTAGTGCACAAAGGAATATTTTAATATATTACACCTTCTGTGTACTATATCTTACATTCATATATTGTTACTGATAGTCGGCCATCTTCTTTTCTGCAAAAGAAGCGCAACATTAAATAGCATGCTTTAATTCAAGTCGCATTTTTTAAATCGAAATTATAAATACAGTGTGCAACGAATGAGTGTGTTGTTTTGAAAAAGTTCCAGTCTGTCTTCATATAATATTTTATCTAAATGCCATGGGATTTCAAAGAAAAAAAGTAATATACAACGTCGAAAGTATTGTTTGCTTATCGGTAATTCCTTATGCGTTATTTAATGCCGTAATATAATTCTCTTGGTAGCATTAGTAAAATAAAAAAAAATGTTTTACTGGTAATTTGTTTACTATGAAAATGTAGAGATTTTCCAAGCCCAGCTTAGATGTGGCACAAGGCCGAAAGTATGAAGTCGTAATTGTTCTAGGAAGATGAGCTTGTTAACCATTACACTACGCCGAGGTGGTCGTAGTGATTTTCTAAGCGCTGCCAAGATGAGGCAAAAGGCCGAAAGTATGGAGCAACCAGTAAGGATCGAACTCACTCGTAATATGTTCAAGAGAGACAAGCTTGCTAACCATTACACCACGCCGAGATGTCCCTACTATGAAAATGTATTGCTGGTATTTTTACGATAAAAATATATTTTTATTCTTTCATAAAGTTTTGACAGAAGTTTGAGGGTTAACTATTTGCCCATAGTTAGGACCCAAGCAGATGCTACCACCCCGTGTTAGAGTGGACCTGGGAACAATAAAATTTAAGAAGTGGTTCCACGTTCCTGTAAACCTACCGATCAGAGGTTTTGCAGCCGAATGTAGTTTATCGTTATACCGAAGAAAATATATAGAAAATGCATTAATCTCTAGAGTATCCATATTAAATTTGCGTCCCGTTTCGAATATCTTTTCACCTTTCTTGGCAGATGTTCTGTTATCACAATATGTGATATTTAATGTGAATAAAGAGATAAAACAATAGACAAAAATGAAAATAAACTAAATAAAAATTGGTTAAACAATATACATAAAGAAAGGAAATTTGAAAACTTAAAATTTCAATGTCTCTTCTTTTTGTGCGTATATGTATTTAACAAAAACATCAATTTGGACGGAGGAAGTTCTAAAAGACGAAACGCGTTACAAATAATGTTTTCCAATTTGCCATTATTTTTCTAAAATTGTTCTGATATGTAAAAATATTAAAATTCACTCATTATATATATATTATATATATATATATATATATATATATATATATATATATATATATATATATTTATGTGTGTGTGTGTGTGTGTGTGTGTGTGTGTGTGTGTGTGTGTGTGTGTGTGTGTGTGTGTGTGTCCGTGGATTGGGTGTGTAATTTATTGATTATGATTTGGGGACCGTTTGTCTCGAAAAATCGCGACAATTTAATTTTTTCTTGTTTTAGAGTTAATGCTAGACTAAAGAATGTTTTGTTCTGAAGTGCCAAAGGATTTCAAGTTAGTTATTCACTTTGTAAAATATTTCGCCTTCAGCTAAGACGAAAATCCAACTCCAAAGTGAGGATATTTCGGTTGCTAATTATTTTTCTCAAATATTTTATTTTCATTTTTGTTCCTTTTCTTTTTTTTTTTAGTTCAAAACAAATTTTGCCAAAATATACACATGAAAACATTTAGATTTTTTTTTAAATCTGCAATAAAGTTACGAGGATGAATCAATAATTCAATAAAATGACACGTCGTAGACATTTTTAACAAATCATCGCAATATTACAAATAGTGTTATTTTTACCACCATCACATGACAATAAAATTATTCCATTTGTTATGCAACACGTTATAAAGATTGTTAAAATATATATATATATATATATATATATAGATAGATAGATAGATAGATAGATAGATAGATATGATAGTCTAATATAGATAGATAGATAGATAGATAGATAGATAGATAGATAGATAGATAGATATGATCATCTGAGATACATAGATAGATATGGAGAGTCTGTGATAGATAGATAGATAGATAGATAGATAGATAGATAGATAGATAGATAGATAGGCTTTATTTTCCAGTTGTCCAACATAAAATATTTACCTTTAACTGAATATCAGAGTGAATACAACATAGCAATGTATGCATGAACGAAACTCGCACACGTAAATGAATTTATTGGCAGATAAACCTGCAGTAATGAGTGAACTCAAAACAGCTGTTCGTAATGACGACTTTCAACTTCCAGACATTTCTTAACGCGACGTCTGTTTTAAGAAGTGATTTACACCGACAGTTGTGGGGTAGCAAATGTTGTCGGTTGCCTTCAGTGCCTGATGAATAAATCTTTACAGCCTTCAAAAGTTTTGCTTCAGGGATGGAAGTTAGGATCTTTCATTACAACAGGGCACAAATGTAATCTATACCACATTAGTCCAATTATCTCCCTGCTCGTTTGTATGTGACGTGGACTAAATTCGAACAGTACGTGCAATGAATTATTTCCACTGCAGTGTAATCGTCTTTGGCTGAGCATTCGAAAAAAAAAATAGTTTGGCTAAGACAACGTACGCTAGTAAAACTTTGCACGGTATGAAAATGGATTCTTGCTTTTTTTTTTTAATTATTTTGTTTATCTTTCTCGATATGTTTCGTTTCACACTTGTTTTCTATCGAGCAAGCTTCCCAACGAAATGCGTTTGGATTAACTCTGGTTAATTTAACGGGATTCCTATTTTACATGCTGTTTTCCTTTGTGTAGAATGAAGCGTGCAATATAACCCAACTGAAAGTAAATTGGTTACAACTGCCATCAATGACTGTCTATATTTCTGAGATGAGGTTTTATGTACACTATTTATATTATTCGGAGAATGGTCCTCATCTTTGTTACCATATTTATCACAACGTTTCGGCCGTTGTACGCTCCGTCCTTCTTCAGGTGGTTGGAATATCGAACTGAACCATTTATTTCGCTCACTGGGGTAGACAGTTCTAGTTCCGCATGTCATGTCTAATGGATGTCAGTTATCAGTTATCTCCTGTTAATTTCCCTCACCAATTTCTCTACCACCTTAACCGGGTATTGAACTCACACTCTTTGGGTACTGTCACTGGATCTAACTAACGGACACATGTCACAGTGGATAAAGGCGTTAGTTAGATCCAGTGACAGGATCCAAAGAATGTGAGTTCAATACCTGGTTAAAAGAACTTAGAGAGGGGAATTAACGGGAGATAACTGATAACTGACATCGATTAAAACATGGCAAGTGAAACTAGAACAGTCTCCTCCAGTGAGCGAAATAAAGTGTTCAGTTCGATATTCCAACCACCTGTAGAATGCCGGAGCGTACAACGGCCGAAACGTTGTGATAAATATGGCAACAATGATGAGGACAATGGTCCGAATAATGTAAATAGTGCCATTAATGATTTTTGATATGCTGTTCCCGGGATATTTCAAACGTATTTTGCTAGTAACATTTGTTATTAATGACTACATAGTCGATTTACTATTTACATTACACATGGTGTATCAAAAATACCTTTACAAATATTGGGGGGCGGATTCCTCATAAAACTAAGACAAAAGACATATGTCCTCAAATCCTTCGTTTCTTAATTATTAAGTTTAAAGAATGTTTACGATAATGGCGATGTGTTACCATGTACAGTGTACAAAAAAGAGCACCATGACGTAATTAACACCGCTAGAAATTTGGAAACGGCATGTTATACTGATTGACATTCGGGCCGGAAGCTACAATAACAACATTTCAGAGTGTTTGGTTGTCCATCTGAAGACAGTGCAGTGGATCCGGAAAGAGATGGGTTAGTATAATGGTGATTAAGAAGGTACATCAGCTCGAAAAGCTCACTCTGACCGTTCTGATAAGAAAAGAACTCCCAAATTTGTTGGTGAAGGCCTCAAGTTAGTGCTGCCCTGAATCAAGAGTGTGGCTGCTGGAAAACACTATCTGGTAAAAGGACTCTGCTCCATGCTAAACAATCAGGAGGACATAGTCATGGCTGTCAGACAATTTCAGCAACCACATAACTCCTTACATCTGACCACCTAAGTGCAACTCCTTTGTGTGGGGTGCAGTTAAATGAGAGAAAAAAAAACCTCCTTGCAACACCAAAGATGAAATGAAGGCAAGGATTATGGCAACATTCACCAACTTAAACAAGTCAACTGTCCAGAAGAATTGCAGAAGATTCCGAAATTGTCTGGAGGCTGTGATTGAAGCCAACGGCGATTTTATTGATTAAATTTAATCAATAAAATCGCCGTTGGCTTCAATATTAAAATATCTTGAAATCCTAACGAGTAAATTTACTCGTTAGGATTTCAAGATATTTTAATGTAATACTCTGTACACACATACTCTATTACTCTCTCAAATGCACAGTGTATAAGAAGCTCCAATATGAACATTTCAGAATGGTTAGGTGTCAATCTGAGGACAATACAGTGGATTCGGAAAGAGATGGGTTATTATAATGGGGATTACGTAGGTATGGCAGCTCGGAAAACTCAGCCTGATAAGAAAGGAACTCCCGAATTAGTGGGTGGGGCTTCAGACTCAACATGCAGGCCTACATCAAGTGACTTGATGAGATAGATGGCTCAAGAGGGTGTCTTCTGGAAGACTGTATTTCAGCCAACTCGACTCTGTCCATGTCTGTCAAACAATTTCTGCCTCTGTCCAACTTACTCCTCAAACTGCAACTCCCTTGATTAACCTTTTTAGACGTTCCATCAGGCGGGAAATCACGGTATTACTATATATATACATATATATATATATATATATATATATATATATATATATATATATATATATATTGAACAATAAAAAAAAATATTAAAAGATTAAAATCTTCAGACACACTGGGTTGTAGATTAATATATATATATATATATATATATATATATATATATATATATATATATAATATACGTCATTGAAAATTTGTAACACTTTTCAATAAAATTGGAGTGGAAGAGAAGAAGAAGACTTTAATAAGGAGAAAGGCTAATTCAATAAACGAACAGATGTAAAGATGATTAAAGAAAACGATTTGCTTTGCAATTAAAGTTTTTAAGATTGTAAGTAGCAGTGAAGCAAGAAAACGTATGAGAGTTCCACAGGTGTGAATGCGAGAAACAAACTATTAGAATAAAACTTACTATTTTATCGATCTATTTTTATTATTTTCAATCTCTATCATTTTAAATATTATGAGCTTTTGACTCTCTTAATTACAGAAACAGTCAACAGTTGATATTTTACTGACACATCTCAATGACAGACGTCAAAAATATCTTTTCGAACAATGTGGAGTCAATATTTCGTCAAGAATGCCATTCTCAGATATATCTTCATCTCAGTTTAAGTTTTGGAGTCGATATCGGTAATAGCCGGGTTTGGAAGTTCAAAATAATTTATAAGCAGCGACCCACATAACGTGTAGAAAAAAAGTTAAATGTATTCGTTGAATTGGACAAGTAAAGTCTGTCTTCAGCCTATTTTTTTTTTAAATCGATTATATTCAGCGTGGCACTTATCTATAATATAACCACATAATTGAATAAAATGGGATGGAAAGCATCAGGAAATTGAAACGAACATCTCCTATGAATTCTGTCCAATAAAAGGGTAATTACAACAATAGAAGCTACGTATTTATGTAAATAACAAGTTATCCCCGAAGTAATGTCCTAAATTCGGTAACAATAGATATTTTCACTTTTCTAAAATACGTAAATTACGAAACAATCTGAGTTCGCTGTCCTCAGTTTTAAACAACTGAAATCCTCAAATCAAACAACAAAAACAATTTAGATATGTGGGAATTATTTTAACAGAGGATGGAATGTGCGACACTAATATACGAAGTCACATTGGGATAGCGAAATTTGCCTTTAAAAAGCTAAGCAAAGTATTAAGAGGTAGGAAAATTTAGTTAGAAACAAAGAAAAGAACTGTCTCACAATATCAGTCATCCTATATGGCAGTAAATACTAGAAAATTTCCTCACATAAGAACGAGTTACTCATAATATAACTAACAACGGCCATTTCGACCTGGTGTAATGACTAGCAAGCTTGTCTCAATAGACCAGTTTCGACTGAATAGTGATTTCGATCCTCACTTGGTGCTCCCTATTTTGGCCTTATGCCACACTTAAGCTACGCTTAGAAAAATAGCAAGCCTCAGTAAATGGGTGGCGGGGCATGGTTTACGGAAGATAACAAAAAGACAAAAATTATCAAATGCCACAAGGGACGAGAAATTATGGAGAGCCATGATCGCTAGCGTCTTGAAGGGATACATATAAGAAGAAGATGAGAGGAGAAAGAAGAAGAAGAAGAAGAAGAAAGAAGAAGTAGAAGAAGAAGAAAGAAGAAAAAAGAAACAAGAAGAAGATATAAAACATTAACTTGTCTCCCCTTAACACTGATATAAGCTATTAGGAAATCAAATATTGCTACAAGAGAAAATATTTATGGTGTTTATAAAATAGTTTTTTTTTTCAAGAGAAATAATTGCTAAAGATGGTTTGAAAAGTTAAAGTTTAGAAATATAAGACCAGCTTAAAACATGGGCCTCGAAGAAACTATACTGAAAAGGTCATCCATGTTTTTATACTATTTATTCATCCAATACAAACCAAAGAGACACTCAATGTAGAGTAATAGTGAAAAGAAGTTGTAAGAACGTAAAACTAGAAAGTAAAAAGAACATATTTGCAGTACATGTACAGTGCTGTTCGATAAACGTGACTCACCTGATTTTTTTACTTAAAATTTTTCGCCTATTTTTTGGGGGGTCAAACTAATTTTTAATCTTACTAATATAAAGACCCCTTCCTGACCACCTAGCAAAAAAGTTTACTCACCCTAAGGTATTCTATTGATAATTATAATTTTGGATATAAATGAGATTTAGGGAAAAACTTTGTGCAAAAATATTGACTCAATTATTTCCTGCAACTAGTAATCAATAGAAACATAACCGAACAGCTTTAAATAAAAAATAATAGAGGTATAATTGATTTATAATAGGTAATATAGTTCGAAATATTTAATAATTTATGGGTCCTCCTTTATTTTGAATAACCTTTTCAACCCTTTTTGGCATTGACTTGATTAGGTTCTGGCAAATCTCATCTCCAAGCATTGAATTCCATTCGAATATGAAATTCACAATCAAATCCTCTTTGTTGCTCAACTTCTTTCTCGAGAGCCTGTACTTTATAATGCTCCATAAGTTTTCTATGGGGTTGAGGTCAGGAGATTGGGGCGGCCATGTCATAACACTCACCTGCTTCTCATCAACGTATTCCTTCATCAATTTTGATTTGTGACAGGGAACATTATCCTGCATAGAAATGAGCTTGGTGGGGTCGATTTACACCCTTTCAGAAGAAGGGAGCAGACAAAACACTAAATGTCTCTTGTACTGCTCGCTCCTGAGGGACTTTTCAATAGGTTTTAAGAAACTAGTTCCATGAAAAGAAAAGCATCCCCAGAACATTATACTGAACGGATGTTGAACAGTACTTACTGCTAAATTCAAAGAGCTTTCAAAGCTTCTTCTTCGGATTTTAGATCGCTTATCCTTTGAATTTAGCTCAACCTTCGTTTCATCGGAGAAGAGAACATTCAGTAAAAAAAATCAGGTGAGTCACTTTTATCGAACAGCACTGCAGAATAGAAAATTGTAGATACTAAACTTGAAGAGGTTAATGTCGTAATGATCGAGTAAACAACCTCGTTGGAGTTCTGGGGAAGTTTTCTAAGTAGAAATGCCTCCTTACCAATGACAAACGAATGATAAGTCGCTCTTGCGTACGTGGGATGGTGGGCCGTAAATGTGAGGGCTGAACTGCTAGAACTAATGCATGTAGCTCGTGTGAACATTTTCCATATGATAAATGAAAAATTGCGATAGTCTAACTATGTTTGGCCCATTGGAAACGGAACGTAAGATGGAAAATAATTAATCGCCCACAAGGCCATGTAAACGCTCTTGCAAACTGGTAAGGCTGTACAGTGAGGACACTCCAACACAACTAGAGCAGCAACTCCATTTTGGTTTTATCTGCCCCGTGTAAAGATTTCTCAATGTATCAAGGATGCAGAATCTTTGAGGCAATCACTCGAGCAATCAGAGAACCAGGTAAGTCTTTATTGCAACGTGAGTACGACAGATTATATCACAACCTCAAGTCACTCAATAATACATCCATCAAAAGAGTTGAGGGCTTAAAATATATTGGATCTCACATAATAGATTTCCAAAAAGATTTCAGCATCCGTAAAGCTCTTGTATGTGATACGTGTGACAAACTTCACAAGAGTAAGCGCACGAATCTTTCATCCTCCTTAAAAGTTCAGACCTTTCGAACATTGATTGAACTTGTCCTACTGTATAGATCAGAAACTGGGACATTATATGTTTGTCTTGAAAGACGACTGGATGGAACATATACAAATCTAATTAGAAAAGTCCAGAACATTAGTTGGATATACCATGCAACGCATAACACAATTTACGGATAATTAAGCCCAGTCTCTCTTAAGCACAAAAACGATTACAGATTGCCGGTCACTGCCACAGAGCGGACAGGGAAATTGTTTCATCCTTACTTTTGTGGCATCCTCCTGGAAGTGCCTTCTCACTACAAATGACTTTCCCAGACACCATAGGGTTGGACACTGGGGATCAAGGGACAGCAATACAGGACCTAACAGTGTGAAAAAGGATTGTCAATGGTGTTCCGGCCAACCATAAAGAGGTCGATACATTATGAAGATCAAAGATAGAGCATGACGTTCAAGTATTTCCTGGACTCTGAAATCGGTTATTTTTCTAGTAAATTTAGCCATGGGACGAATAGTCAAGTTCCACTTGACGTTAGGAGTCAGTATCTGTCCAAATGGACCTTTGAGGCAATGAATCTAATTGAAAGGACAATCACTCACCAGGATTAGAAAAAATTTAATGCATGTCCAGTGATGATGAAACATTGCTATCTTTGTACAATAAAAGCTAGTTTTCCCGTTACCTAGATCATCTGAGAGATCAGCTTCCAAACTCTGTTCATCTGTTCCTAGGTCGCTAGTATGCATATATAATTAGTAAAGGTTCTTTGGCAGAGAACTAATATAAAACTGAAATGGTGTAAGACCGGGAAGAGCACCTTGGGAACATCAGTATTGATTAAAAGGATGGCCATTAACGACGACCTCCATGGATATACTTGATAGGAAGGACCTGATAAGTGAGAGTAATACATTCAGTAATTCCCTATCTTGAGTGTTTATTTAGCGACCCCGTTGTACTTAAATATAGGTAAGAGATTCTCTATCGGGCGTCAAGTGTGGATAACTTTTCTCCAGTGAATGTTACTTAAGATAGTAGGATATAATATCCAAAAAGGATACATGATAGAAAAGACCTGATAAGTGAGAGTAATACATATCTTGAGTGTGTATGTAGCGACTCCATTGTACTTAAATGTGGGTAAGAGATTCTCTATCGGGCGTCAAGTGCGGATAACTTTTCTCCAGTGAATGTTTCTTACGATTGTAGGATATAATATCCAAATGTGGATGAGTTTAACAGGCTTTTAATAATCTAGTTTTTGCTTTTTTTGATTTCAACTTTTGATGTTGTTTATAGAACTAACTTATAGGAAGATTTCTTAAAGCACATAATGCGATGGGACCTGTTCACTTTACATTTATAATTCAAACAAAAACATCTGCAAAAGCAATATCAAGAAGGCTGATTTCTTGTATAAAGATGTCTGATAATCATGGAACATATTAATAAATTTTAATTAAACGCAGATTTTTATCGCAATAAATTCGGACGTTACTCACGAGTTCTATCCGAAAGGAAACCAGCCATTTTGAATATAACGAAAACCGATTGCGCAGGCGTGGTATAACATGACAGCCAATCAAAGAAGACCTTACTGCAGATGCGTGAATATGCAATTTCCCGTCGGCTGGTAGACATCATTAAATCAACTTGTATATTGTCATAAATCTCCGCACGAGACATGGACATTCATCGTGACTATAACGTTCACAGCCGACACAGATTCACTCAATGTTATCCCACGAGCAATTGATTAAACTCACTGGAGATTGTCTGTTCACGCATTTACATGAATGCCGCATCTGAACTCTGGCGAAATTGTATAAATGCCACTTAAGAGAGTCTGTATGTATTCGTCATGGCTAAATGCATTCCGAATATACGATATATATATATATATATATATATATATATATATATATATATATATATATATATATATATATATATATATATATATGACGATTGCATCTAGCATGAAACGGACTGTTGCCTCTAAGTTTTGACTTCTATGTTCACTTTTATATTTACACACGGTCTATCTCGGATATTGAGCACCTTATCTTATAAATATTGAACTATATTTCTTCATATATATATATATATATATATATATATATATATATATATAACTATAAACGTAAAGAATCAAGTAAACCTACCTAGGTTTCAGCTACGCGAATCGTCAGGGTCCAGAAGATCCGCGCAGGTGAAACCTAGGTAGGGTTGCCTGGCTCTTTAGGTTCATTTGCTCTACTTAGTGTATTGAGCACTTTGTTTACTTATTTTATTTTACTCGTGTCGGAGGTTTTTTTTCTTTGGAATCTGAGCTTGGATTCTGGTCGATTATTTTCGCCAAAATGACATGTTCTTAGTTCTTTCTTACTTATATTTATAAGATCATTATTATTATTGTTGTTATTACTACTATATATATATATATATATATATATATATATATATATATATATATATATCGATCGGCAGCATGTCATTATTAAGGTGTGTGTTGTTAAAGACTACGGGACCTTTCCGTTTAATAATCTTTTTGTTTCTCTGGTCCAAGTTGTTGAAATAAGACCCTAGACCATTGTGTTTTCCTGAGAGGCTTAAATTCAGTCCGTCTTAGCTCAAAAAATTTACTCCTTGCTTTAGTATTCATTTAAGCAGCCACGCGACAAAAATCGTAGCCTGCCAGAATGTATGTACTTTTAATCTAATTTATTTTAATTTTATCTCTCTCTCTCTCTCTCTCTCTCTCTCTCTCTCAAATTTTATTTGCTGCTAAATTTTTAATTCGTTTCCACTGTTTGAAAACATTCTTGTAATTTATTAATTCATTGGTGATTTCTTTCGCTCGTACATCTATTGAACGTTTTTAACGTCCAACGCGCTCGATGAGGTGTCAATTTCCACAAAAAATGCATATTGGCACTTTCACTAAGTTCAAACTTTATAACAGCTTCTGACACCCTGTCCATAACCAACTCCAATTCATGTACTTCTCTTCTATAAACCTTTCTGTTCTGAATACGTAACTTTGCAATTACATACCCACAACCTGTAACCATCTATACTAATCCATATGGACCCCGAAGCTACACTATGTTGCAGTCTCCGCCGGTTCCTTTCTGCCCATTTGAAGAACCGATTGCTAATATTACCCTAGGCCTTTTCCTTACCAATTAATTAATGATCATAATCAGCTAAAAATATAAACCTAAACAAACTCAACAAAAATAACCTAAACCCCTTAACATTTCCTTCTCCAACATGTGTGGTGTTCGTACTAACTTCTGCAGTGTGGAGTTGTTCATCTTCGTAATGTTTCCTGATATATTAGCTCTCTACGAGACTAACTTTAACTCGTCAATGCTTACCTTTCATTTCTTGATTCCTGGCTACCTTCCTTAATTTTTCATGAAAATAGACTTAAAGTTATGAGAGGCTTGAAACGTTTTGTCGGGTAAGGAGTTGTAAGTTGAAAAATGCCGTGTACGCGCTATCAAGACTGGAAAGTGAGGCTCAGGCAGCTCTAGCCCTGATTTGGTGGATGGATTCCGTCTTTAGTCAGATCTGGATCTCAGAGTAAAGCATAACAAGATCGGTCAGATCTGGATCTCAGAGTAAAGCATAACAGGATCAGTCTGGTGCTTATTCTAGAACTACAAGGAACCATTTTTACAGTATTTTTGGCAATGATTTGTATGAATCCACCTTACGTTTCTGGTGAACTTTAGCCTAAATAGACGCTCTAGGCAAAGAGCCTTCTTGAAAGGACGCCCATTCTTTATCATAGAAATTTACGGGCGGCACGGTAATGATAATGTTTTTTTTCATGGTTGGAATTTGTACAGAAGGATACTGAAAATGTCGTAGACAGACCGACTAAGCAAGAATGAAGTCGTAAAGAAAATTGCAACAGAAAGAACACTTATGCTCAGTATAAGGAAAAGATAACTGAAATTCCTTGTAAATGAAATGAGGAAGGAGGGTTTTGAGATAGTGGAATGCAGCAAGCCACTTAACTGATGGGATTGTGCGAATGAATGATGAAAAAGAAGAAAACTTTAAAAGCACTTTGAGAGATAGGAAGTCGTGGAGAGTAATAATTACACATTTCCTAATGAGATACCGGAAAAAGAAGAAGAAGAAGGGTGAGTGAGAGGAGGAGATATAAATGCGAGAGTGGTTCATAATAAAGTACCAAAGGGGATTTATTTCCCCCACTTTACTCCTGTACATACATAATTCCATCAATAAAAATAATTTTAGTAGGACGAACTCTTTCTAGATTACGAAACTCGCTACACAGAATTTGTCTACTTCTCTTGCAATTGCCTAATATTGTTCTCATATACAGGGTGACATTTTATATTTTTAATTTTGCGCAGGTGCGGTGATTATTTTTTTATATTTTGTCGGCTGCACATTATTGCAGGGTCGGTTGGGCAACACCTGTTTAAAAAACAGCACGATGGCACAATTCACTCCGCCAAAAATTTGAAAACCTCATGCAGTACTGCTTGGCGATCGCGCCAGAGCTCCGATACGAATATTTCAGAGGGTTTGGATTTCAATCAGATGACAGTGCAGAAGATTCGAAAAGAGTTGGATGAGTCTAATGGTGATTACGAAGGTACAGCAGCTCGCAGAACTCACTCTGATCGTTCCGATAAGAAAAGAATTCCAAATTTCTTTGGTTAGGGCTTCACGGATGCCTATATAAAGTGCCTTGAGAAAGTAGTGCTGACCTGGGTCAAGAGAGTGGCTTCTGGAAGATTCAATGTCTGACAACAGGACTCTGCACCATGCCACACAAGCAGAAGAACCCAGTCATGTCTATTATTTCTTCAACCACACCACCCCTTATGTCTAGCCACCTAACTCCCCATACTGCCAACCCCTAGTGCACAGTTGAGTGACAGGCCATGCCCGTGTAACACCAAAGATTAACTGAAGGCAAGGATAATGGTAGCATTCACCAACTTTAACAAGGAGACGTCCAGAAGATATGCAGGAGATTCCAAATTCGTCTGGAGGCAAAGGTTGAAGCCAATGGCGATTTTATTGAATAAATTTACTCTTTATTATTTCAAGATAATTTGTGTAATTTTGGTAAATATATCTGTTAAAATCAGAGTTTTTTTTTTCATTTTTGCGTAATTTAGACGAAATTTTATCCATCGCACCCTGACTAGAGATTTATATATACGAAGTTTGATCAAAAAGTAGTGGCACTGTTGCTATGAAAATGAAACTACAGCACGTATCAATTCCCCATTTAATCTCCTATGAAGTAGTCACTTTCTGAAGAGACACACTTTATCCAGCGTAGTTTCATTAATGGAAGCATTCCTGTTGTTCTTTACAGCGATAGCGTACAGCTGCCTCGTCAGATTCTCATGGAGTTCCTCGATGTCTTGAAATCTTGTTTCTTTCAAGTAGGATTTGATTTTTGGAAAGAGAAAATGTCGGAAGTGGCGAGATCTGGAAAATATATTTGTTATCGGCCTGGAAAATGCTGTTTTGCTGAAACGTATTTGATGCAGACTCTCTTCTTGAAGAATATAAATCATCAATATTTCTTTTCAAACTACTGCTCATTTTCCGAAAATCTGCTCCGAATCGTAAAATAAATAATGCAATAAAACAATGACGTTTTTTTTTTTTTAATCAGCCGGTGTCAAGCGCGTAAATCACCGCTATTATTTGTTTTGAAAATACATTTCTTTCTTATTTTCAACTTAAAGCAAATAATATTTGGTTCAAATCAGATTAATTATGCTTTAAATCAGATAATATTCCTCAAATAAAGTTTCAGAAATGTATTTTATTTTTGGAAGATTTGTTAAAACCGAGAATTAACTTTTGTTTATAAATGTGTCAACTATGGCCTATATTTATCAATTTTTATCGATTTCCTGAAAGCTATCAAAAAATTGAGATTCTAATCGATATAAATTCTATTAGAAATATACCAAAGTGTTTTGCTTACTGGAAATAGTAAATTTAATCATTTAGATTTCAATTAAAGCTAAAAAGAAATCTTTAAGATGAAGGCTAGAACCTGAGGATTTTATAGCTGCAAATCTGGAATCAATGCTCTGTTTCTGGTCCTATCTCTTGTAATTCAAGACATGTTAGAAGAAGAATCTGACAAAAAAGAAGATACACAATCCAGCATTATCAGGCAGGTGTGAAGAGGTCAGAGATAATGACGTCATAGAATTTGCTAAAAGGGGAGAGAACAGTTCTATCAACTTTGCTCAGGATAAAGAAGATCCAGCAATTAAATGTTCTTTTGTACGAGCATTTCAACTTCCAGAAATGATATGGCTCCCTTGGGAACGAAATCTTTTTTATCAGTATTCTAATCCACCTGACGATATACCGTCCTTGGTATGTCGATACACGACATCTGCGTCCTGGGTAAGACAATAAATTACGTCCAACAGCAAGGTATCTGGTCAGGAGATTTTGAGGAATGTGGAAGCACCTCTTTATTGCTAGTCTTCCCAGGTCCCCACTGACCAAGGGTGGTCGCACTTGTTAAGGTCCCAATTATGAAAAAGGAGTTAATACCCAAACTGGGGTCAACAAAACTATGAAAGGGTAAAAACTGGTTTTATTACCGTCAATGCATTTTAGCAACAATACATTTTTGAAGAAAAAAATAAAACCAGCAATACATTTTTGAAGGAAAAAACATATTGCTAGCAATGACTATTTGAAGAAGGAGGTATTATCAGCAGTCCATTTTTGAAGAAAGAGGTATTGCCAGCAGTGCATTTTTGAAGAAAGAGGTATTGCCAGCGGTGCATTTCTGAGGAAAAAGGCATTTCCAGGTGTGCAGATTTGAGGAACGTGGCATTGCCAGCTGTGCATATTTGAGGAAAGAAGCATTGCCACCTGTGGATATTTTAGAAAAGTGGTATTGCCAGCTTGGCATATTTTAGGAAAGTGGTATTGCCAACGGTACATTTTTGAGGATAGAGGCATTGCCAGCTGTGCATTTTTGAGAAAAGAGATATTGCCAGCTGTGCATTTTTGAGGAAAGAGGTATTGCCAGCGGTGCATATTTTAAGAAAGAGGTATTGCCAGCGGTGCGTCTTTGAGGAAAGAGGTATTGCCAGCGGTGCGTTTTGGAAGAAAGAAGTATTGCCAGCAGGTCATCTTTGAAGAGGTATTGCCAGCGGTACATTTTTGAGGAAAGAGGTATTGCTACCGGTGTATTTTTGAGGAAAGAGGTATTGCCAGCAGTGCATTTCTGAGGAAAGTGGTATTGCTAGCGGTGCGTTTTTGAAGAAATAATTATTGCCAGTAGTGCATTTTTTGGGAAAGAGTTTTTGCCAGCTGTGCATTTTTGAGGAAAGATGTATTGCCAGCGGTGCATTTTTGAAGGAAGAAAATATTGTCAGCAGGTCATCTTTGAAGATGTATTGCCAGCGGTGCATTTTTGAAGGAAAAAATATTGCCAGCAGGTCATCTTTGAAGATGTATTAAAAGTGCATTTTTTGAAGGAAGAAAATATTGCCATTGTCATCTTTGAAGATGTATTGCCAGCGGTGCATTTTTTTAGAAGAAAATATTGCCAGGGTCATCTTTTGAAGATGTATTGCCAGCGGTGCATTTTTGAAGGAAGAAAATATTGCCAGCAGGTCATCTTTGAAGATGTATTGCCAGCGGTGCATTTTTGAAGGAAGAAAATATTGCCAGGTCATCTTTTATTGCCAGCAAAACATTTTGAAGGAAGAAAATATTGCCAGCAGGTCATCTTTGAAGTACCATTTTTGAAGGAAGAAAATATTGCCAGCAGGTCATCTTTGAAGATGTATTGCCAGCGGTGCATTTTTGAGGGTCATCTTTTGAAGATGGTGCATTTTTGCCAGCAGGTCATTTTGAAGATGTAGGAAAGAAAATGGTCATCTTTGAAGATGTATTGCCAGCAGTGCATTTTGAAGGTATTGCCAGTTTTTTGAAGATGTATTGCCAACGGTGCATTTTGAAGGAAGAAAATATTGCCAGCAGGTCATCTTTGAAGATGTATTAAAGCGGTGCATTTTTGAAGGAAGAAAATATTGCCAGCAGGTCATCTTTGAAGATGTATTGCCAGCGGTGCATTTTTGAAGGAAGAAAATATTGCCAGCAGGTCATCTTTGAAGATGTATTGCCAGCGGTGCATTTTTGAAGGAAGAAAATATTGCCAGCAGGTCATCTTTGAAGATGTATTGCCAGCGGTGCATTTTTGAAGGAAGAAAATATTGCCAGCAGGTCATCTTTGAAGATGTATTGCCAGCGGTGCATTTTTGAAGGAAGAAAATATTGCCAGCAATACATTTTTCAAGGAAGAAAGTATTATCAGCAATGGATTTTTCAAATAAAAGTGTTACCAGCAATACATTTTTAGAAAAAAAAAATTATTATCAACAATAAAATCTTCTCTGCATTAAACCCATTGCAGTTGACATGCTGTTACATAATACAAACCTCACGATATAAGGCTGTAATTAAATATAATTTCACCCTTTCAAAGAAGAATATCTGAGCATCAAACAATCTCAGACTAATATAACGAACACAGCTATATAAGGAATAATGATTTGTTTTGTGTAGAATTAATTTTAGATATCTGAGTGTTAGATGTAATGTTCTAAAAATGTTTATAAAGATTTTAAATATTACGAAAAGAGTCAACAGCAGATATGTTGCAAGTCTTTTATTAACATTACTTAAAAGATGAATGAACATATTTTAAAGTAAACCATTGTCATTTTGGGAGATGTCGCAAAATACTTGTAAAATACAATCGGCATAAAATCTTAAAATGCTAAACATGATTTCAAATGAAAATTGCTGTTTTATAAAAATAAGTCAGATTTGACGTAATTGAAGAAAGAAATCTAATTATTTTATTTCGATGTGAAGAAAAATTTTTTTTTTATTTCCGGATTTGATAATTTTTACCTTTCAGACAGTTTAGAACAAAGAATTTTATCTAATAATTGTGATGTTTACACAATACATATTTCTATAACGCTGTTTTCCACCATTCCCGCTAATTTGTGTGCGTGTGTGCGTTTGATGGTGTGTGTGTGTGTGTGTGTGTGTGCATGTAAACAACATGTATTAATAAGTTTACAGCCTCACATGGACATGAAATTTAACCTGAATTTTTCATTATAAATTGTCAATTTTATAATGTGTGACGTCATTTGTTTACATTTTGATACGCATTGAGCAGATATGAATGAATGAGAGAGAACCATGGAGAATTGTGTTTATAAACAGTAAAATCACCCTTGCTAACCGAACGCTCCTCTGTGGCCCAATCGGTTAAGGCAGCCCAGGCTATATGACGGTTCCGTATAGGATACAGGTTCGATTCCTGTCGGAAGACGCATATATCGATGAAAATTTCTCTGAAATTCAGGTCGGTAAATGTTGCTAATACAGTTTATTATAAATAGTGCATTTACTTAAATATTTCTGACTATAAAAAGAAGGTATAAACATAAAAAATGTCTTAAAATAATTGTCCATTTCATAATGCATATATATGTGTGTATATGAAATATAATTTTAAGGTATGCTATATATATAAGTTAAAGTGGTCAATATCAGAGCTAGAGTGAACACCCAGAGACAACGTTGTTTCATGTGAAACGTAATCGTCAATCCAATGTTGTATTATGCTCTACTATTTATATATACATATCACTGGGCCATTGTGGAGAGTCTTTGTATTGAATTGTGGGTGATTTATTGCATTTTCTACTGATTATTTTGGTGAGTGGTTATTCTTGACTCTATTCAATGGGAATAATTGTATTCCCTGAATGTGGTATTTGATTATTGTCTTGATTATTAACTTTTCATTATTCGTTGTTGGTTGTTATTATTACTTTTATTTTTGTCTGTGTGTGCGTTCTTGGTTTTATTCATTTCTTTATTAGTTACTTAGTTTATTCACTTATGTATTGGTTTGGATTAGTTTATTTTACTTATTTTTGTTTATTTATTTTATTTTTTATTTATTTACTTTTGATTATTCTTGTTCGTTTTCAGTTTTGGATTTTAATTAAAAAATATTTTTCGTGTCTGAATTTTGAGTTAATTTCTGCTCGTTTATTAAGTAGATTGCCTTGGTCTGGGAATTGGATTATAGATTATTTCATTCTCCAAAGTTTACAGTTTTGAGATTTTATGTTGTACGCTGATTCTGTTTTCCTTATTTTCCATGATATTTTTGGTGAGTTTTGGTTTTTCTTTTTAATCTCCCATATACACCATTGTGCAAATTAATTGAAACATATCGAATAATTCCGTTATTATTTACTTTTTTCGTATTTTTCCAATGAAACATGAACCAGTTCACATGTTACTAGTTCGTATGCCAATTCCTCGAAGTCGTTCATTGCAGATTTACCACAGATTGAACTTAAATCAGGAGAGTTTCCGGGCCAGTCTATAGTACTTTGATAATAATCAACCGTTGAGATAATAGCGTCTTGGCAAGATGAAAATCTGATGCAATTATGGATGACGCAATGTTTTCAAGGTCAAACTAATTTCATCATACACCCTGGAAAGAGATTCATATTACTGCACACCACTTGAAAATAGAAATTAATTACCCCCTGCCATTCCAGTGGGTCTAAAACTGACAGTATGTTGAAAGAAAGGAAACTAAAACGCTTGTTTCAATTAATTTGCACAAGGTAAGTTTAGTAAGTATTGTTCGCGTTTTACGATTTGCAAACGATAATTACGTCTTCCGGCCTGCGCATTATTAAAAAATTAGTTTCGATTACACTAGGCGTCTATTTGTAATTGTAAATAGCTCCTCAAAGCGGATAATTTTTTGTTTCCATATAGGATGAGGTACTGTAGAGCCTCTAACAAGTTTGTCTCTTGTAACTACTGACGACTCTGTAATATAAAGTATTTTATCTCTTCAATTTGATGTGTGAACATCTACAAATAAAGAAGACATTCTTGCTCGTAAATTCTTTTCAAATTCTACTCTTGTCTCATCTGGAATATATTTGTTTAACTTTCCACTAAGTACAGAGTTTACAATATATTGAATGCTATTCATATAACTCCGTCCATAGTTTCTGCTATTATCTCTAAAGCGGATCTCATCAAAGCATGGGATCTGATGGTACCCCGAAAATATTCCTTAAAAATATACTACTGAACGGGTACCTGTTCTCTCTAAACTTGGGTATAAATGTTTTCTTCTTTGCTGAAATCCTCTTCTGTAGATCCAGTCTTTAAGAACTCAGGCAAACCGCGTAATCCTTCAAATTATCGGCCTCTTAGACTTCTCTATCTTTTTAGCAAAGTGCAAGAGAGTTTAATCAACTCTAAATTGGTTACGCATCTCACCTCATCAAATAAGCAGTATGGCCTGAAAGAGTCCATCAAGTTTTAGATAGGAATGGTGAAGCTCGGGTTGTTGTTTGGATATCTCAAAGGCAAGGAATGCAAAGAATAGTCTGCAATACCAAATCGGATTCAGTCAGTTTTCTACCGGTGTCATGTAGCTTCCCTGTTTTTTGGGTTTTTTTCTATAATAATACTTTCTTGGTAATTCCTTTGAGTAATATTTCTGTATTAATTTAAGCTCGGCAGCAGATCGGCGGCAAGATCGCATCATTTTACAGTTAAAATGACTAAATGAAACTTTAAGTTCTATGTTAAAAGTTTATAAGAGAATCAACCATTGAAAAGCGAAACGGAAAGCAAAAAAAAAAGCGAATACAAAATCTGAAAAAATAAAACTACTTTTTCAAATAAACATAAGGCACGCTGGCCATATAATAAAGAAACAAGAAATATGAAATTAAATCAAACATGGTTGCAATAATATGAGTAATAGATAGATAGATAGATAGATAGATAGATAGATAGATAGATAGATAGATAGATAATGAACAGACTGAGATAGATAGATTTTTTTAAGCGTTTCACCGCAAGCAAGTCGGGAAGCCACTAGGACGCAAGGGGTTGCAGAAGATTTAGAGCAAGATCAGATAGGAGTGATAGAAGAAAGGATGAGGAGAAGGGTAGTGGATAGATCAAGGCAACTGGTGATGTCGATTGACATTACATTTGAATAGTTGGAGATTATAGCTCTCAGGGAAACTGGAATAGGGAAGGGAGTTCCACAGGCGAGAGGTGCGAGACATGAAGCTATTGGGGTAGAAGAGACGGCTACATTTAGGAGTTTCGACAGTGAAAGGGTGAGAGCGGGATGCCAGCCTCGTATGGCGCTTGAACTCATGAAATCTCTGAACCAGCGAATGCAGCTCCTCCGAGCAATTTCCATGAAAGTATTTGTAAAAAAGACAGAGAGAGGCGACGGCGCGTCCGTGAGAGAGTGACTGTAGACGAATTCACAGAACAGGGTCAATTATATTGCATGTCCGCCTCTGCAGCCTATCAAGAACCCCGAGGTAAACAGAAGGGGCTCCAGACCATATATGGCAGCAATACTCAATGCAAGGGCGAATTGTTGATTTGTAGATCTGGAGGATCTATTCCGGGGAGAAAAATTTCCTGGCGCGGCACAGGGAGCCAAAGATAGATAGATAGATAGATAGATAGATAGATAGATAGATAGATAGATAGATAGATAGATAGATAATTAAAAGACTTAGATAGATAGATAGATAGATAGATAGATAGATAGATAGATAGATAATGATAGATACTAGATAGATAGATAGATAGATAGATAGATAATGAGATGAGATAGATAGATAGATAGATAGATAGATAATGACCAGAATGAGATAGATAGATAGATAGATAGATAGATAGATAGATAGATAGATAGATAGATAGATAGATAGATAATGACCAGACTGAGATAGATAGATAGATAGATAGATAGATAGATAGATAGATATCGACCAGACTGAGATAGATAGATAGATAGATAGATAGATAGATAGATAGATAGATAGATAATGACCAGACTGAGATAGATAGATAGATAGATAGATAGATAGATAGATAGATAGATAGATAGATAGATAGATAGATAGATAATTCAATAATATTGTTACTAAATAAAAATATTAGTTTATACTCATATTTATGGAGAAAAGAATAGAGTAATAAAAAGGATATGGTTTAATTACAGTCAAACTATCAAATAACACATATATGCGGCTCTATTCTCCAAGAGAGAAGTCATCATAATTAACAAACATAGATACATGATTGTTACAGCTTACTCAGATGAGAGCTACCTCCTTACCCTTTGCATCATTTTTAATGACATCCGTCTCGTTTCGGTGTCTATGGCTCCTGTGAGGATTCTTGGGATCAGATTTCAGTTTCTTATTTATTATGCATATATAACAAACGAGCATAGGCGGAAAAGTTCATAGATTGACTATGGAGGGGTGATGCGAGAGCTGTGATATTTTACATGCATTAATTTCAAATTTTCTTATTAATAACTATATCTGCCTGTTCAAAGAAGACTGATCATCCTGTCAGTCAGAAAAGTCCACATCAGCAGATATGACGTCATCATCACTGCAAGGCTGGTTCCGAGCCAAGATTTTTCCTATTAGGGAACAGATGTAATTCAAATCAGAAGAATAGAGCGGGAATCAACCAATTTAAAGATACAGTCACACAACATGGAAATCAAAGACTGGTGTACCGCAGCATCGTCCTAGTAAAATAAGACACCATTCGTCAGGTTTGCTGGGCGTTTGTTCTTTATAGGCTTTCGTAATTGCCTCAGCAATTTGGCATTGATGGTATGGTCCATTTGCATCCGAAACAGCTGAGGACATCACATTCCATGGAGATGAAACGACCTTTGACTTCTTTGAAGAAGGTGAGGAGGGGTGTTTCCATTGTGTGGATTGGATGATTTTCTCTGGCTCAAAGGGATGTGCCTAACACTCATCCAGTCTTAGGAAACGTTCAAGGAATCCAGCCTCAAAAAATTTCTGATTTTCTCTGTTCAGCGTGTGACTTGGCCTCAGATGACGTGACACCCACCGAGCAGAAACCTTCATCATACTAAGTTCATTGCGCCGAATATTCTAATATCTCTTACGGGATATGCTAATAGCATTGTCTGTTTTTTTCGTAGTCAATAGCCTGTTATCTATCACCATGGGGTGAGCACCGTCAGTTTTTTCCTCGTTGGGGGCAGTTACAGTACGTCCAGACTTCGGATCATCGTCAAATCTCTTCCTTTCCCTCGTAAATTCAGCTGCACACTTTCGTAATGTTGATAAAGCTGGAGCATTACCCCTTACTGGGGTAACCATGTCAGCGTGAATGCCCTTAATAGCTAAACCATTTTTCAGCAGATACCTTATAAAATGACGATGCCAAATTTTGTCTATTTCAAAGAAAAAGTCGTTACCAGTTGCTTTTGAAGACTTCTTTGAACAGCCAGAGATCAGTTCACCTGGAAAGAAACAATGCAGTTACTAATAAGAAGAGTTGGAATTAATGCATGCATTATTTCACCGATATAGTACAATTACTTCATAGTGGGTCTATGAACTTTTCAGCCCATCCTCGTACCTGAAAAAAACAATTAAGTTATTAATAACAATTGACCTTAATGTATACAAGATTTCACGGCTCAACCTCCACCCCTTCATAGGCAGAATATTCACTGTTCAACCCACCCTCGTACCTGGAAGGAAACAATGTAGTTCTTAATAAGAATAAGTCTTAATTAATGCATCAAATATTCCACAGCTCAATCATCACCCCCTTCATATTCAGCATATGAAGTTTTCATCGCACTCTCTTACCTGGAAACGAACTATGCAGTTATTCATAAGATTTAAAGTTAATGCACGCAAGATTTCACAGCTCATATTTGACCAACGTTCATAGACAAGGAACACCATTCGAAAATTCGTAAACTTAAAGAATCAGCACATATGCTAAGCCACAAAAATCTCCTGAGCCGACCAAGCATAGAAATGCATACAATATGGGAACTAGTAATAAAGAGTGCCAGTGAAAAGCGATAATAACAGCAAAAGTTGCAATATGAGCTCTGGTAAAAACATGATGTGATAACAACAAAACATTGCAATATGAGCACTGGTAAAAATGGTTGCTGAAGACATTAGGTTTATAATACCCAGAAATTCATACACAGATATCCTCAAAGAGATATGGCACAGTGGATAAAGGCGTTGGTTAAATCCAGTGACAGGACCAAAAAGCGTAAGTTCAATGCTCGGTTAAGGCAGTGGAGAACTTTCAGAGAGGAATTGACAGGAGATTACTGATAACTGACATCCATTAAAACATGGCACGTGAAACAGTCTACCCCAGTGAGTGAAATAAAGGGTTAAGTTCGACATTCCAACCACCTGAAGAAGGCCGGAGCGTACAACGGTTGAAACATTGTAATAAATATGGCGAGAAAGATGAGGATAATAGTAAATAATGTATATCCTGCTTCACCAGTCACTTTAGACTGTTAATTGACCCTCTGTATTTTTATGTTCATATGAATAAATATTATCTTGACAAAAATAATTTTTTTTCTAAGCCATGTTCTTAAAAAAAGAAAAAAAGATGCAGTAATTTAAATATCTAGGGAGTGTTATAAAAGATGATGGTAAATTTGATACTGAAATCGGAAGGTGCAAGCGAACAGCAAATTCTTTATATCCGAAATCCTTGATATCCGGAGTGCTTCATACCTTGAATTCCGCATATCCGGACATGATTTTGATGCATATATTTGAACTATTTGGGCAATATGTAACTGATTTTAAATTTCTATTTTTCAGGACATTTACTTTACATAATTGCTTATGCTTATTTCATCCTAATGACTTGTATTGGGGCAAAAGATAATGGTAATAGGACTAAGGAAATACAACGTGACACATCTGCAACAAGATAGCGACGAGATGCATGTGAATATAAATCGGGAATGAAATTGAAAAAGCTATTGAAAAGAATGTCAGTTTTATGGGAAGAAATCTAGCATTCTGCTATGACGATTGCAATAATGCACACAGCGTTAAAAAGTATCTTTCGTTTAAAAAGTCAAGAATAGAAGCAAAACGAAATGCGGAAAAATTTGAGAATGACAATAGAAGAGAAAGAATCATTATGCAACAGCGATTAAAAAATCCTCGTTACATTATTTGTTTTCCATACGTGGCATACTTAATTTAATGAATTTTCATTCACATTACATTATTTGTTTCCTTTTCCTTAAAATCAATTCTGTTATATTTCAGTCACCGTTAGTTTATTTTGTTTAACATTTATTTTCAA
This sequence comes from Acanthosepion pharaonis, assembly GCA_903632075.3. Lineage (NCBI taxonomy): Eukaryota > Metazoa > Mollusca > Cephalopoda > Sepiida > Sepiidae > Acanthosepion > Acanthosepion pharaonis. Next base: position 7,560,081 of record CAHIKZ030001668.1, on the reverse strand, counting down.
TGTTATAAAAACATTGAAAATAAATGTTAAACCTGATTTCAGTTCATTTATTTAATCTAAATATAACTCTTCATATCCGGACTGTGTAACCAATTTCTCATATCCGGAAGATATTCTTAGACTGGTTGTCAATTACCATGGAAGTATTTAGAGAAAAGGCAAAAAGTTACATTAATGTTGTTGGTTAAGTGATCACAGGTTTGGACATTGACGATTCTTCAAGGGAATTTCTATGAATTTATATTAGATCATAGATCTAATATAAGAATCTGGATGTAATATGTCTTTATTAAATAATTTTATATTCAGATACAAATAAAAATTGCCAGAAAAGATGAAGGAAGAGTATTTTGCTCCTGGCTTCTTAGTAAGAAGTTAGAACAGTTACAAATCTGAAACCGCTTGATAGGCCGTTTTGACAAGCTGTAACGTTGAAGACGAAGTGAGTAGCATTTTCACTTTGACTTGAAAGTATTAGGTTGTTAGGGTTGTTTAAGAAAATAATAAAAAAAAACAAGAATAGCAACAGGAATACGCACAGCCACTAAAAATAATGTTTATAGTAATAAGAAATAATATCAGATAAAAAATATCCAGTCAAAGATTACTGCTGTTTACGTTTTGGGTACGAAACTAAAACGAACAAGTGATATCCGTCGAGGTTCGAACGGGAATTGTGCATTCGTTAATATATTATGAAATGAACAAAGTTCGACAATTATTTTAAGATATTTTTATGTTTATTCATTCTTTTTTATATAGATACAAATATTTAAGTAAATGCTCTGTTTATAATAAACAGTATTAAACAACATTTACCGGCCTGAATGTCCGAGAAATTGTCATTTGTCCATTTCATAATATGTGATGTAATTTGTTTACATTTGGATACGCATCGAGCAGATATGAATGAACGTGTAAAAATCATGGAAAATTGTAGTTTAAAAACAGTAAAATCGACTTGCTAACCGACTGCTCCTCTGAGGCGAAATCGGTAAAAGCACGTCGGGCTATATGACGATTCCATAGAGGATACAGTTTCGATTCCTGACGGAGGACGAATATTTTCGATGACAATTTCTCGGACATTCAGGACAGTAAATGTTGTTAATAATGCACAATTCTCGTTCAAACTAATAGGAGATAACTGATAACTGACATCCATTAAACATGGCACGTGGAACAGTCTACCCCAGTGAGCGAAATAAAGGGTTCAGTTCGACATTCCAACCAACTGAAGAGGGCCGGAGCGTACAACGGCTGAAACGTAGTAATAAATATGGCGACAAAGATGAGGATAATAGTGCGAATAATGTAAATAGTGTACATAATACCTCATATCAGAAATATAGACAGACAATTTAATATATTGAATGCAAAAGCTTCCTAAAATATTATATCATATTCGATGCTTACTAACGAAAATTGAAAATAATCTAAAATATTTCTGTTTCAATTAATAATACATTCTTTATATTAACGGAATACGAAATTAAATTCGCAGTAAATTCTTAGAAATGAAGATTTGCAATTTTAACCGATCATCAATCGGTCGTCTATTATCAAGTAGATATTGACAATATCGAAATTTATAAGTTATTCATTCTCTTGATTTATGACTTTGTATTGCTTTATTCAATTTTGAAGAGAACTCGTTCATAACAAATCATTCGGCGATAGGATTATGTGACATCTTACCAGAGAGCAACTTGTAGAAGTTAGTTAAGAAAAGTGAAATATAACTCTTAAAGATTCGCGAGATGGTTTCTTTCCTGTCCCTTACTGAAAACTTTATGGCTTGCTTATCAATTATTCTGATAAGAGATTTGAACTTAGTTCATGATATGAGATATTTATGGACTAATGAACTTCTGACAGTTTGTAATATAGTACGTAAGACCCTATATCTGCCATCGTTCATCGATGTGAGATTTTAGGCAATAATAATGATTTTGGTGGTGTGAGAAAGTCTTTCGGCCTTTCATATCGAGTTTATTTAAGAACTTTTCGATTTATATCTGTGTTGAACTAGGAAAAGAAAAGGATATAAACATTGACAGAAAAACATTAGATTAGCGCTAAAAATTACAGAATTATCAGAATAATTGATAAGCAAGCCATAAAGTTTTCAGTAAGGAACAAGAAAGAAATCATCGCGCGAATCTTTAAGAGAAATATTTCACTTTTCTTAACTAACTTCTACAAGATGAAAAAGACCCGAAAAATATTCAAAATTAATAGTAATCGTTAATCTTCTCCGTGTTTGATTCTAATTGCTGAAAGAGATGTATTCTCTCGAACTCCAAAGAACCACACTATGCTTCATTAATGGTGGTAATTTGATATTCTGCCAATGAAATGCTTTCTAGCGATTTCAAAAGCACTAGTTCCAGGCACAATCATTCAACTAAATCACAATCATAAATTAAATGCATTCATAAATAATTTTTTACAGTTCTTAGTAAATTTTTGTAGATATTAATACATTTTATATTTCACTGCCTCTCCGAATCTCTGTTCTTCCAACCATTTAAACAAGTTCGTTAGGGAGGTTCTACGATACTTTCCACCCTGTCATTTTTGCCTCCAAGATGTCTTGTGAGTGTCAAAATTTCTAAGTCCTCTTTTCTAATTATTTGCCCAAGAAATGTCAACTGTCACTTTCTTGTGTTGAGTATGTATCCTTTTGTTTTCATTTTCTCTAAAACTTCATCATTTCTAACATGTTCAGTTCCAAGGGATTCTCAGCATCCTACTGTAGAATCACATTTGTTGTGCAAAATTAATTGCCACACATGACAGCTCAGTACTCTTTTCTTAGTTTCTAAAGACATTTTCCTGCTCCTTAATACTTTGCTTAGCTTTTGCCAGGCATCTTTCACTACACAATGCATCTTCGGAATTCAGTGTCACACTTTTCGTTCGCTGTTAAGACAATTCCTTGATATTTAAATTTTTGTACTTGCCTGATTTTGGCATTTCTAATTTGTAATTCTCATGCTGAGAACCATACATTCTGTCTTCTTACAATTGATATCTAGTCATTTCTTCTGGCTTTTCTTTACTACTTACTGTAAGATTTCACGTCATCTGAATATCTAATATTTTAAGATTTTAACCACCTATAATGGATTCTGGCAAGAACTGTTTCCAAAATCTTATATTGGAATAAATTGTCGCTACCGACACTTGAGTTTGAACATAGATCGCCAGTGAGCAAAGACAGTCAATCCCATTATTGAATTAAGTAGATCACGTGTCCATAGAGGAAACGCATAACTAGAAAGTATTGTGACTACTAACGATCGTTATTTCTATTCTATCCTCTATTACTATACGGATCACCATTTCTAGTTTATACTATTTCACTATACGGAGTACTATTCGAGCGAGTATTATCGTGCAAGTACTATTAGCGCGAGTGTTCTTCAAAGACGTCTGACACCAGTATTGTTCAACGGTGTACTATAAGTTGTATCTGCGATTACAAAGTCTCTACTACAACGAGCATTACGAAAGTGACACGAGTATTCGGTGACATCACAAAAGTTAAAAAGAGTATTCGGTGACATCACAAAAGTGGCAGCGAATGTTCGTTAACATCACAAAACATACTATTAAAGCATTAACCTTAAGTGGAATAGGCATTTTTGCCCAAATATACATGGTAAGTTCAAACTGCGCACACATGTCAAAAACGCATTTTTAAACTGCCCGCTCAATGTACGCACATAGAATACGTCGATTGGGTGAACCTCAGTCAATATGTGACCAGATGACATGTCGTCATCAAACTGCCAATCATCATCATTTATTCGGCACATTTTGCGCTAATGAGGTCAACACTACCCGTAATTGTAGTTCATGGTGACATTCGGGGTCTGCAATGACATGCCAGTTCCTTTTACACCGATGATGTCGAGATTACTCTGTCCTTTCCAGTAAGAAGTTCCTCTGCCCACTGACAAAACCGTTGACCTCTGAAGTTCAGCTTTCAGGCCCAGGCTGACAAATGACCGATGGTCGTTTGGCGCAGGTGGGTTGTTGAGAAGAGTTCCTTTCAAGAGCCGGGTCGGGAAACACTTCCAAGTACCCCAACACAGTTTAACCGACAGGTCAATGTCTTTGGTCAGGATGTGATATTTACAGTTCCCATGTGACTTCATGGAGCCATGTGTAAGAGTTGGATGTAGGCCGTGAACAAGTACAGTTCCGCATCCCAATTCACCTGAATAAATCAGGGTGAACCCTTTCGTTGCAGAGGTACTACCATTGACGATACACCCCATAAACTCTGAATCTTCACTACATTTTCAAATAATGCATATAATTATAGATAGAAAATGGCAGGAAAATTACATGCTAACTAGGAAGTGATTAACGTAAATTATAAATACAAAGAATATAATCGACATCAGAATAAATAAAGGTTCTCCAACATAAATAACACTGATATTTTGCAGGTCAGTCGGTTAACAGTGTTCACTATTCAATGGTCTATCCATCATTTGATATCATGTCTGTTACACTTTTGGAGGAATTTGATGGAAACTTCTTGTAGAACTTAGCACATATTTCATACACCTGCTGTTGAAAATTCATCTTAGAATCACTTTTATTCTGGGGAGTTTTATAATTCATTTGAGGTTTAAACATATTCCACACATTTTCTTATAATTTTCTGATCCGGCGACTGAATTGTCCGCCCATTCAAAACCATTTTATTTTTTTTTTGCACGGGGGTCACTGTGTGTTTGTGGCCTAACAGTAATCGTCACAGAGATTGGTGAGTCAAGTTCAAATCTCTGTTTAGTTTCTGGCATTCACTTTCGCACCGATGAACTCATGGATATGTATCTTCTCTTCATCTTAACTAATGTTTGCAAATGTAGACTGAACTTTTAAGCATTAGATGGAAACCCGTATAAGGAAAACTCTAAATTAGAAACCAAGAAAAGCACTGAATAAGCCATTTCAATTTCTTTTTTAATGATTGCATGAAAAATAAGAAATAATCAAGAAAATGAATCTGGGAAATCACAAACATTTTAGAACGTCGTCTCTGAACATTATCTTGCTGTAAAATCTATCATCTTGTTTCTTTTTAGAAATCCCATAAAAAGGGGTCATGTTTTTGTTTGTTTCTACAGAGATACCAAACAATATCAAGTGTCCATGTAATGTCTCCTTACCTTCTTTTTCTTTATGCCGTATCTATTGAGGTAGTTGCACCCACCAATATGATTATTCTTGGATTATTACCCTTGCTTATGAAAATAATTTAATTTATACCTTTCTTGCTAATGTACTGTCTAGTTACCTCCTCCTAATTTTCGAAATCGATACTAGTGGATGCTTTCAGGACTATAAATAACCGGCTATAAAACTTTATCATTCTCTTATGTTTTTTCGCTTATACAACAACATGTAAATTTCTCGCGGAAGAACGCGCTCTCTTCTGGGAAGTACAGGAACAATACATACATTGCCCACAGACGTACGCACACACATTCACTTACTACACATAATTTGGACCAAAACACTTTCCACATTAATTTATCACACACATTATTGTCTTTGTAACTTGTAATCCTTTGTTGTTAATACATTATTATTTTTTTGTGTATATATATTGGTTCTTGTCCTTTTTGTACATTTCTTTACGTGGATTCACATTCCTAGTCTGCCATGTTTATTGGGGGCATTTCAGGAGACACACATGTTTATCTCTGAACGCGTACACCGAACTGCAACAAGGGTGTCCGTGGTCATAGCTCTACACCGCTTCATATGTTTAGAGCTCTTAGCGTCCGTGATATGAGGATAAACTTTATCCTGCATCAAGACCGCTGATCGGGGGTGGGGTACCCGGAGTCTTGTCATCTTTTACGGTCCAAGCTATGGGAAAAAAGTATAATTTTTTGTAGTAAAATTACCAGTAATATATTTTCATACTAAAAAATACCAGCAATATTTTATTGTCAAAAACAAAAAAATTAAGGCAATATATTTTTTAAAAGAAATTACTAATGCTCACATGAAAATTAAATTTCGGCATCAAATGACCCATCAGGAGTTGATATGTCGCTAAACAAAATAAAATATAGCTCTTCAAAATGTTTGCTTCTTTTACTATCCCACCGGCCTTTGTTCTGCCATTTATTTAGGTAGGTTATTCCCTGTTTCAGTCTGTATCGTTTTCTTCCCTATGTCCCGTAGATATGTCAAAACTTTCACAGAAATATTAACCGTTTCTTTCTGGTTCTATGCATAAATAACTGTTTTGTTTTTCCATAAAAATTCCTCGATGTTTACAAATTTCGTCCTCATGTTCCTCCTATCATTATTCTTCTGTAGAAGCTCTGTTGACATGTGTCTTCTTTTCATCTGGGACTAAATTGTTAAACATTCACTTCAATAGAGGAGAAATGATATTACAAAGCAGTTGAGCATTACTTTGTTTCTAATGAAATCTTCTTGTTCTCTCAGTATTTTGTTCTGTTCATCATTTTATATTCTAATCCGCGTTCAGATTTCAGTGTTACATTTTCCATTCTTTGTTAAACTACTTCCCAGATATTTAAATGTCTCAGCAATATTTCACATTTAATCGTCTCAGTAATAGTTCATATTTAAACATCTAAGTAATGGTTTGTATTTAAACGTCTCAGTAATGAACAACAATTAAACATTTCAGTTATGGTTCACATTTAAACATCTAAGTAATGGTTTGCATTTAGACGTCTCAGTAATGAAGAACAATTAAACATTTCAATTATGGGTCACATTTAAACGTCTAAGTAATGGATTACATTTAAACGTCTCAGCAATGGGTCAGATTTAAACATCTAAGTAATGGTATATATTTAAACGTCTCAGTAATGGACAGTAATTAAACATTTCCGTTATGGTTCACATATAAACTTCTCATCAATGATTGACATTCAAACGTCTCAGTAGTGATTTACATTTAAAAGTCTTAGCAATGGTTCACAGTTAAACGTCTCAGTAATGTTTCACATTTAAACGTCTTAGCAATGGTTCACATTTAAAGATGTCCGTAGTGGTTCTCATTTAAACGTCTTACCAATGGTTCAAATATAAACACCTCAGTAATGGCTCACATGAAACATCTCAGTAATGATTCACATTGAAACGTCTCGGGAATGGTTAACATTTAATACTCGCACCTATGGTTCATATTTAAACGTCTCAGTAATGGTTCACAAATTTTCCATAAATGGTTCACATTGAAACGTTTCAGTAAAGGTCTACAAATTTTCCAGTAATGGTTCACATTTAAACGCCTTGGTAATGGTTTACATTTAACCGTTTCGGTAATGGTTCACATACTTTCCAGTAATGGTTCACATTTAACCGCTTCAGTAAGGTTACACAAATTTTCCAATAATGGTTCACATTTAAATGTCTCGGTAATGGTTTACATTTAACCGTCTCTATAATGATTCGAGAAACAGGACAATTTTCCAGTAGATACCTTTCGTTGGCTCCTCTACCAGAGATGCTTTTGTAACTTGAAACACAACAACAACTTTACCCACACGATTTCTTCCTTGGAGATTCTTTTTGAGGCCAAGTCAATAATAGAGAACTGACTTTGATTTGTTTAGAATCATCATTTTCTTTTCTATTTTTACTAATGGCATGGAGTATATGACTTTGGTTTGAAACTATGCTTTCAAGTAAATGAATATACAGAGCAAAGAGTAATTTTGTTTAGAGACACAACACATAAAAATACATGAATCGAGACGAAGAATGAGTAAAAGGTAAAAAAAAAAAGATTTGTGAAGAATCTGTTGCAGAGAAAAAAAAGTAATATTTTAAAAATAACCAACGTTCGCGAAATACATTTTCATTAGGTGCAACTAAAGACCAAGTCCAAAGTTTGTTTTATAAACAATGAAAATTAAAATTGACTTTTGTCAGGATTGTTGTTTCGTTTTGACTATTTTTTGCAGCAGATGTATTTCCTCACTTGGTGAATCACGAGTGACTTCTCGAATAGTTTCCTTTTTTTCTTTCTGTTTTTCTTTCTTTCTTTCTTTTTCACTCGCTTGCTCTGTCTCTCTCTCAATTACCTTTTCACGCGAACACATTTCTCATACACTCTCTCTTTTTCATATATATATATATATATATATATAATGTTCAGATTTGTATAATCAGGAGGAAGAGCACACAGCAACGCAGAAATAGTTTTTTTTATATTTATATGTGAATGAGCTAGCAGATCGTTCATGGTTTTAACTTAAAGTCAATGTTTATTCCTATGTCTACACTGTCCATAAACACACACACACACACACACATATATATATATATATATATATATATATAAGAAAGAGGTTCTAGTGGTTCCAACGAGAGAAAAGTATATATATTAAAAAGAAGAGAAGAGAGGTGCCGCAAACGTTTTTGGTTGTAATGTGGATTTATTTAGAAAAAAATATTATGCTTTGTTTTTTACATAATTGTACGTCACGGGTTTCTGGTCTCTCGACCGTCTTCAGGTAAAAGCGGAGATTTCACATATTATTAAAAATAATTATTTTTTCCTTATGTTCAATGTTAAATATTCTCGATATAAGACATTCTCTGTTTTTTGTGTTAGTAATCCGAATTTCTTTCTTAAATATATATATATATATATATATATATATATATATATATATATGTATATGTGTGTGTGTGTGTGTGTGTGTGTGTGTGTGTGTGTGTGTGTGTGTAATGTTTAAGTTTGTATATTTATGAGGGAAGAGTACTCGGTAACGCAGACAGTTTTTGTAAATATATATGTAAATTGGCTGGCAGATCGTTCATGGTTTTAACTAAAGGCAATGTTAATTTTATGTCTACACTGTCCATATATATATATATATATATATATATATATATATATATATGGTGGACCCCCGTTGTATTTGAAGCATGTGGGTCAAGCAACTCAGTTCCTAGGAACCGACAGCCCAGACACCAGCACATATGTTTTGATTAAAGTGGCGATGACTTTGTGCAGAACCAACCACACTTATTGAAGGGCCGAATACAGAAACCTGATGCACTACGTGCCACAAGGCCCCCAAACATTCCCACGCAAGTTTTGAATTCAGAGTTGTCCTCATTGGCCAGTTTCCGGCCAAGGCTATTCAACCGACTCTGTAAGATGAAGTTCTAATGGATGAAACACAGAGTGCCATAAGTAAATTGTCGCCATTTTATATTTTTAAACGTGTGCGCGTTGTTTGTTTTTGATATTGTCCTAGGCATGACAACAAACTACATCCTACAGCAAGGCCCTTGATCAGGAGGTTTTGAGGAGCGTAGAACCACCTCTTATTCACTGTTGTTCCCATATCCAACCTACCCTATTATTGTAGCACTTGTTCCGGTCCAAGCTGTGATAAAAAAAGTTAACCCCCAAAGGAGAGGGGGTCGAAATACTCTGAAAGTGTAAAAATGCATTTTCGTATTAATAATGCCAGCAATATTTTTGGATAAAAAAAGAAATGCGAGCAAGACATTTTTAAGGAACAATTACTAGCAACACATTTTTGTAAATGAAATTATTGCTCCCAAGAAAATTAAATTTCTATACTTAAATGACCCATAAAACGTTGATATGCCGCTAAACAAACCCTTTTCGATGCAATGGTTTCATGAGTTGGAAGTTGTTTTCCATGTTATTTTTCTTGGTTGCTTTTAAAATATTGTGCTATTTCCATTTTTTTTGTTCCTAAATCATGTTTTCTTTTAATCGTTTTTCATTTTCCGGGGACTTTCGATTATTTTTGCATATATTTCTGGTTCATAGTATGTCGTTTTCTAGACAGTTTAGTGGGCATTTGTTTTTTGTTTAGCAGATGTTTATAGCCTTTCTCTGTTTGTAGTTCAATGGTGGTTATTCTGCTATGTTTTATAATGTGTAGCATGTTTATATCTTAATATAAACATGAAGAAATTCAGTGTAATGCGAATTATTTATTGTTTTTGTACTTTTAGAAATTATACACATTTATTTATAAGTTAGCTATTCGTCAATGCATTGAATATTTCAGGCACATCTAGCCTGGTGCTTTTGCAATATATTTAGAGATTTTATGTAAAATACAAAGAATAATGTGCAATGTTATTGGTCCTGACCTGTCATCCCGGCTTAAGTCACTTTCCCACCGCCTTAATGTGGCATCTGTGTTTCTTTTCAACTAATATTGTCATGGAAATTGTTCTAATGTGTTTTCCTATTTTGTATCTAAACATCATTAATTTAAGCGCAGTATTAGATCGGCGGCAAGCTTTCATAATTTTTACATTCGAAGAAGCTAGAACTAACCGTAAGTTCTATAATAAGAGTTTCTTCTCTCGCACATCTCACTTGTTGAAAACTATTCTGACCTCTTGCTCTCCAGTCAACTTTGACCTCCAAATTTTGAATTCACTGTCAATCGTTATCTTGTGTCTTCTTCATTCCCGTTCTTTTATTATTCGCTCTCCCAAATATATTTTTTTCTTTTTCTCATATAATCTCAAACTCATTAACTCCTTGCATCTTAGTTGCTTTATTACATTGCGTGTAGTTTAAGAAGAAGAAAAAAAGACGCAATGAATGCCTGCGTCACCAGACGACATTTGATGATGTAACCCGAATGTGTAATAATTTATTCGTTGATATTTTGCTCTTAGCTGCTTTCATTAGATGACTAAGTCAAAAGCGCATGCGCGAGAAAAATGGTTATAAAAGAAAAATGCAACACCGTTTTGATTAATACACAACCTTGTTAATTAAATTTTCGACAACGTGTCAGACAGAATTTCGATTGGCACAGAACGTTTTCCAGACAAAAAAAAATATAAATACATATCTTAGTGGTTGGATGTGAACGCAGTAGGTAAAAGTTAATTGATATGTTTGAATGACTTGTGTTTTGATTTACCTGCAAAATTAATCAACGTGTCTGGAATCAAATGCACGTAATTAGTCCCTCGTAAATAGAACAAGGTCCCTCGTATTTTAATAGTAATATCTATTTCAAATATTATGAATAATGCACTGATTTATTTTTTAAAAGCTAAGTGGACAAAGGAAAAATTTGACTCTTCACTCTTCTTTCGTATCGGGCTAATGTTAGTTATGAACTTTGGCAAGTAAAATGAAGATTGCATTTATTCAATCAACAAAACTATAAGAAAATATCAAAAATATTAGCGTTTAATTTCTGTTATTCCGGATTCTTTAGAATCTAAGTCGGATGAGAAGGCATATATTTCTACTTGGTTATCGATTAAGCGGATCAAATCGCAATGTTACTAGGGAAATAACCGTTTCCGAACGTGGCAAACTCAGTAATCATTAACCGAACCGATAAACGTTACTGCCGGTTGAAATTTATGCATTTTTTTTTTGTGACGTACGGTGGCCGATAATAATTAAGTATAACTCAAGACTTCAATGTTAAAAGAAAACAGTATTTAATTATAGCCGCAAATAAATACTTAATAAGAAAAAAGAAGTAAAAGTCAACCATTTCCGTGAATAAGGCTCGGCTTAACGTCCAGTAAATCCTAAATCAAAACCCAAATCATCGACGCACAATAATTCACACTAATTCGACTGAATAGTTACACTCAATAATCACTGCAGTCAGTAGCCTGACACCTCTATTTATACAACTGACAGAAAACATATGTTCATAAGTCCAGAGTGTCACGCTCGAATTTTGGTGTCGGTAGTTACTCATTTTCATCCTATATGGTAATAATGTTTTTCTTTCTATATTTTTGAGATGAGGCATTTTAATTATTTACACTATTCTGAATGTTCGGACAGATATCCTCATCTTTGTTGGCACATTCAACACAAAGATGCGTGTCCCAGTTGATAAATGTGTTATTGGAAGCAATCCAGTGAAATGATCCAAAGAGTTATGAGTTCAATATCCACATCATAAACTTTGAGAGTTATGTTAAACGGGAATAACTGATTCTGAGATATCTGGAATAGGCATAGCAAGTAGACGCATTTAAAGCGTTCCGTTCGAAATTCCAATCAGCCGAAGAAGGTCGGGACATAGTCGGCCGAAACGTCGTGAATCTGGCAACAAATGGGAGCATAATAGCCCGAATATTTTAAATGATTTTCTTTAAACAATTTTTCAGAAAATTAGACTTTCCCATTGTACTAACTGTTATCTCTCTCTCTAGTTCTTAAAAGACTTTCCTTCTAACCTTTTCATTTAAAATAGCGTGGAATCTTAAAATTATTATAATAACATTATTTGTCTTTCTCCTTATATGTAATTCCAATTTTCGCTATTGCTGGTTTTGAAAGTGTTCAAAGGATTTAGTTCTTTTGCGATTTTATAAAATTCTTTTTACTTCTCCTCTATAGTGTCTGCTAAGTAATCATCTTTTTACGATTTAAAAGATTTACTCATTTGAAGCCATTTTTATTTCAATCATCAAAGAAAAAGTCTGTATCTACACCCTTGTGGAAATTAATTGAAACAAAACGAAGAATTCTTTTATTCACTTTTTTTTCGTATTTTTCCAATGAAACATGACCCAATATACATGTTAATACTTCATATATCCATTCCACAAAGTCGTTCATTGCAGACTGACGACAGATTCTTGTTTGGATTTAAATCTGGAGACTGACTGGGCTAGTCTGTAGTACTTGGATTTGCTCACTGGTAAGGCTTGCCGGTGTGTTCGTGCAGCGTTACAATTTCTGTACGCTTCCTTAGGGTAATGTCCATCGAAGACAATGGACGTAGGATAACTAATCGACAGTTGAGACAATAGTGTATATGCGTGATGAAAATCTGATGCAATCACAGATGACGCAATATTTTTCAATGCCAAACAAATTTCATCATACACCCCAAAAATAGATTCATATTACTGCACACCACTGCAAATGAGCTAATCTGAGGGAAAATAGAAATCGATGACACTTTCTCTCTCCAGTTGGTCTAAAACTGACTATATGGTTAAAGAAAGGAAAGTAAAACGGTTGTTTCAATTAATTTGCACAATTGTGTAGAAGATTTAAAACATGAACTTTAAACATGAATAGTCTGGTCGCCATCTTATATTATCCTCATGAGATTCTAGATGTGACTATGATTCCTGCTTTCGGGTTAATATTTTTGGCGATAGTGTCGTTTTTAAACAATAGTATCTTTCGATTTACCTATACTAGGTTAATTTTACTTATATCTCAAACTAGATTCCTAATAACTGATTTATACAAATATGTATTTGATGTGGTTCGAATTTATCAATCCAACTTCTCACTTCGATATGATGTATTAGGTAGCAAGTTTGTCTCGCTAGATCAAATAAGGCTTACTATGCTTTCTGTATCATGTCAGATCTAAGCTATGATTAGTAAATTTCTATCAAGGTTCTGAATCTTTATGTTTATAACATTAACATAGACATGCTTATCATCCTTTTGCTGGCTTCTAACGGGAAGATAAAACCGCTTTTTGTTCTCATGGTAGATTCGTTTGGGATATGGCATATATATCAATATTCCAGATTAATTTCCTCATATATCTTATATTACACAAGCCAATAATCTAGGGACATATAAAACAGATTGTGACTCAAACTTCCCCCGTGTGATCTTCATGATGACATTTAAAATAAGTTGGTTTTTGGTTTGGTTTTGTTTGTTTTCAACCTCAATGGGTTATTTAATGCCGACAAATTTTTTATTGCTGGTAATGTTTTTCTATTTCTGTATTGCTGGTATTTTTAAGGTATTGCTGATAATCTTTCCTTCAAAAATTATTGCTGGTAATAATTTTATTATTACAAAGTATATCTGGTATTAAAACCTATTTTTACACAATTTGGCTGGTTAACTATTTTCCCATAGCTGGGGCCCTAACAAGTGCTACCACCCCGAGTCAGGGTGGACCTGGGAACACCAGCAATTAAGAGGTGGTTCCACAATCCACAAAACATCCTGATCAGAGGCCTTGCTGCTGGACGTAGTTTATCGTCTTAGCCAGGACGCGGGTGTAGTTTATTGTCATACCCAGGACGAGTTTGTTTCGTGGTCTTTATCTAACATACATGTTTATCGAGGAGATACTTCTTTTCAAAACAGCCTGTTTGGAGCTTTTCTTTACAAATGAGAAGAAGCAAAACTAACATCAACAAATTATCCACGGTAACGACCAATCATACGGTTTGTTCGTTTTCAATCCTCACTGCTACAGACAGACATTTTCTGTTTTAATAAAAACACTGCAAACATCATCAAAATTCGGTTAATATAGCAGCTGATTAAAAACATAAAAGCCAACATTTTCTCTACGTTTGCAATTATGACGGAATAATAAAGACATTCTGTTAAATATTTCCTGGCGCGTTGCTACATAGAATTGGTCTAATTTCCAATGACACTTGTTTATAATAATCGTTTTCTTCTCTTATAGGAACTTCCAGTGGAAATCTCGCTAGAATTCTATAACAGACACTCTGAAAAGAATTCTTTTCCCAAATTATTTTTCATATAACTGTGTATTAACTACTCCAGATCACGAATAAAAATATAACTAAATTTAATTAAATTTTGTAATATTTAATAATGTGTCCAATTTTTCCTTGTAATATATTTTAAATTGATCACCAAGGGAAGCCAAAGAAAACATTTTCATGCAAAGTAATATCTTAAAATGTAAGGAAATATTTGAAATTTGTAATTTTGTGGACTTTGTTACATGTTACTATCGATTGCGCACTCCAGAGTACGAATTTCAGAAGAATATTCTTCTAAAATATATGAAGTCACGTGCATATTTCTTTTGGTTTCTGTGGGGTGGGGGTTACATAGCAAACCGAGACCACTTCTTAATTTCTTATCTCACAATATGCTGGACCTCTTCTTCTTTAGGTTAAGTCTAGCCTATAGTATTGTTCGTAATGCTCTATTTTGACTAGCGAGTTCTATGATTCTATTTATTTATAAATTATATGCATTTCATTGACTGTTGTAATTGGCTTGAAAATACAGATTATTTTCGGAGTTGAAAATAAATGACCCTCACCCAATGTCATCATATATACTGATTTATCTTATTTTAATCCGCACTTAATCCTATTAGTAATGTTTCATTTCGATGCCTCACGATGTCTTACATTCTATTTTGTTATAATGTGTTCATTTTCTAGTACTTGGATCATTTCGATACATTTGAATATAGTTCTATAAATTTCTTTCTGATTAACGTAGGTGGAAGTTAGACATCAAAGCAAATAACATAGCCAAATTGATACAACTCATTCGCAGGTTTTCAATTGAATATTTTGAGTATTTGCTGGGGAATCGATTCTAGGTCGGCTGGCACGTTGAGATTATAATTTAAATTTTCTTAAAGAATCGCCTTGAAATTCTTATTGATTTTATTAAATTATTATTATAGAATTATGTCATCTGAGTTCATAGTGTGGATGCAAACTGTGAATTTATGATATGAGGCAATAAATCATGAACATAAAAGTATTAGTTTTTATCTTATAAATAGATTTACGACTGTTTAGATTCCGATTATGACATTACTTTTTATCTAATATATTTTTCTAATTAATTTTATTATATCCAAATTCATATAATCAAATTGTTTTCACGGTTACTGGTTTCTTCTAAAATTTGATTTATTTCATTTTTAGCTTTTTCTTCCTCTTTGTTGATTATTTTTTTTCTTTTTCACTCAATTATCCAAAAATAATTTGAATTCGTTTTTAACAAGATATAAGGTTAAAAACACGAATGTAAGAATTTCAAACGCTTTTGAGCTATTTTCCAATTTGTCGTCTTTTTTTTTTAATTTTATTTTCAGACCAAAGAATAATCACACTTGTCGAGTCAAAAAAATAAATAAATATATTCCGATCATCTTCTTATTTGCAGCTTTCTCTTTTTCCTCTACTCAATGATGACCTGAAAACATTTAAAAATTAGCTTTTTTTTCCTCACTTGACAAAGCGATAAATCAGAAACACACATTGACGAGGTCAAATGCCGAATCAACATCGAGCTATAGACCATAATAAACTCATTATATGAGGTTCACCCTGAAAATAATTCCTTGTATTTTATTATATTGAGTTGTTGCTTCATAACCGAAATCTTCCCGATAATGAGCTATAATATAGTTTTCCTTGTTACAGATAGTGGGGGAGTGTTCTGATAAAATGGCGTCTAAAGTGAAAGGACGGATGAAATAGAAGTTTGCCAATGAATACGGAACATTTTCTCTCATTGATATCCAGGGACGATTTATGATTTTCGGGGACTAATCAATGGATGTGAGCCCAAAAAGTAGCTACATATTTTCGGTAATGGTGATAGAGATAGATTAATTTAAATGTAATGTCAATCGTCATCATCTGCCTAACAAAATCCTGCTTTTTATTGACTTCCCTTTTTCTCTCACTCTCAGTAAGCCTTTTCACCCTAGTGGCTTTTATCAGCTTGAATGAAAAATTTAAAAAAATTTCAGGCTCTTGTTCATTGATGTCAAAAATGTATGATCATTGGAGTTGACTATGTGAAATAATAGATTCTCGGAGTTGAGAAATGACTAGTTAATTTTATGCTGGTTTTATTTGTTATATTGTCAGTAGAAATAAATAGATGGCACTACAGTTGGAACCTTTCTCGTGTCTGTGTTTGTGCGTATGTTTTAGAGATATTTCCTATAATTTTCAGAACTAATTGCATTCAAATAGTTATTCATATTATTTAACGTATCTTTGTTTTGTTTTTCTTTTAGTTAGTTAGCACGTACATTACCCCCTGCCAATACCTCATAAGTAGTGGGGTATTCAGTTTTGATCGCGTGGAAGACGGAAAATATATATCAGAGACGCTGTTTGGTTTCAGTGAAAAGTAAAGAATGAAAGCAAAAAAAACAAAGAAAGAAAAAGTGATAGCGTTCTCATCTTTTTAACGTCTGATTCATTGAAATAGAGATAAAAACTTGTAAAATGAAATACTTCAATCGAGGCAGACGAACACGGAACCTCGAAAAAAATAAAGAATATTTTTTTGTTCTCCATGAGGTTTTTGTAACTAAAACCTGACGTAGTAATAGCATCATTCGATGTTTTTTCTCTTTTTCGTCTGGATTTCCTCCTTTACAGTCAGTCTGGTTTTAAAATAAATATTTATCACTAGCAGCATGGCCCGGCGTTGCCCGTGCTTGATTCAAAAATCGTACGACTCATACAGCAATCGCTATCACTTGACGTTAAATATTTTTGCCCTTCCTTGCCTTTAAAGGAATGCGCTTTGTCGTGCTGATATTGCTACATGCTTTACTTCTTGCCTATTTCACTCTGCGAATTTTTTCTAAGCGCTATACTAAACATTAAATCTGTTACTAAAAAAGAACTAAACAAAATGAACACAATAAGATCAGCTTTAAAAAAAGACTCGTAATTGGAAAAACCGAATGAAAAAAGAATGTTAACAACAAATACTTTTTCACATTCAACCCAGTTCTGCGGAATCAGAATCAACATTGAGTTTAAGCAAGCGAATGAGCCAATTGAAGTAAAGTGCCATGCAGATTTAAATTTTTCCCGCTTGTGACGAATGCAGCTATCAATTTTTTTTGCTTGCTAGCATGCTAGTTAACATTTGTGTCAGTCAGCTGTTGGCTCTCACGCTGGCCAATATAATCTTCTTGCCTGTTCGTGGCAGCCAGCTATTGGCTCTCATTCTGGCCAGTAGAAAATGTCCGCAAACTACATGAAAACTGTCGTAGAAGCATGAAAAAGTCGATTATTTCCACTATCGATGGGAGTTGGGAAATGCAATGTCGGTCTTGGCCTTTCCACTGACTTGGAGCATGTGCATGTAAATTTTGGTGCAAATCCGTTAAAAATTGCAGCCGAGCATTCGTTACACATACGCACACCCACACACACACACCCTGCCTTTTATAGATAGAGATTATTATTATTATTATGGATGGACGAGTACATTGTTTTGTTTTAGTTTTATCTTTATGTTTCATTTTTTTTCTGATTTCATCCTCTCACCCTATCATTTCATAAACCATGAAATCTTCATATAAACGGACTTTATGGAGAATTAAATGAGATTTTTACATCATGGGATGGTCTGTAGATCCCCTGTAAATATGCGATATTATGGTGTATGCAAGATTGATTAGTGATGGATAAGTTCTTGTAATGAATGGATGGGTCCTGATTCTGATTAACTAAGACTAGGACAGCTAATGAAGACGAGCCTCTCCCATTTTCCCTTCGGCTTTGTGACACAATTTTGTATTTTTACAAAATATATTATTATTATTATTGCTGAGAGAGAGAGAGGAACATTAACATAATGAGAACTAGTTACAAATATACAAAGCCTAATATACCCAGCATGACATTCAGTTACATATGTGTACACGAAGCATAAGCAATACATCCAAATCTGCCCGATATGGTGACAGTTTTTTAGTAAATCAACGCATAGAATTACGGATGAAACCCAGTTATGAACACTTTCAGATCGGATAAATTAATCCATCTTAATTAACATCTACATATATAATAATTAGTAATATATTTTTTCATTTGTCTTGCTTATAAACAGTTTGGTGATTTAGCTTAGTTGAACGTTTTGCTGGAAACGTTTCCCAAGGTTTAACGGACTTCTGACATTAACTCCAGTTTTCTTTTCTTGCTACAGATTTTCTATGTGATTTAAATCAGGGCTACTTGCAGGCCGGTCAGTAACATTTACTTTATTGAGGCCTTTCTTCAGCAGAAGCGATGTATGCTTCGGGTCGTTGTCATGTAGGAAGACAGAAAGACGACACCGTACAAGTTTAGCCGATAGCTGCTTCAATTTTCCTTTCAAATTCTTCTCATATTCTCCTTTCAGGATTCCTTCCATTTTCTCACAAGAAACACGATTCCAAAAACACAGAACCCTCCCTAGAGCATCATAATCATTCCATGTGGACTGTGTTCTTTGAGTTAAACGATTTCAATTTATTTCCCTAAAGTTAGGTCATTTATCCATAGTCAAAGATCTATAGTTTCCTTTTACCTGACCAAATCACACGCTTAAGTATACATCCACCTTCTCAGGAATGTCTTAGCATACTTGAGTAAAGCTTGGAATTATATCCTCTACGAAGGTTTTTTTTTGTGACACCGCACTATATTACTGTGAAGAACTTTAATTAAGGTTTCTTCTGAGACATTAACTTCAAACTTGGATAAGCCATTCACTAGTGTCCGTCTCTATTTCTGAGATGAGGTATTATGTACACTATTTACATTATTCGGACTATCATCCTCATTCTGTTGCAATATTTATCACATCGTTTGAACTCGTTGTAACATGATATCTAGGATAAAGTAATGTTTTCTTCTATTTTGTATGTAATTTCTTAGATTTTGTATTTTCCTCCATTTCGTATTACATGTTCGACTTTGTTTAGTTTATTAACAAGATCCGGTAACTCAGTATATCGGAGATATATTCATAAAGCATTATCAAGAAGTCAATTGTCTAGGCAAAATATTTTAGAAAGGGCCAGATTCAGGAAATTCTAAGAAGATGCTTGCCACCACTCCATTGATAGACGATCCCATGTTTTTGTATAAAATTGTTATTATATGTGAAATAGCATTGATTGGTGATGAGACGACAGACTTTTATTATTTTAGCTGTTGGCAGTGAGAGGTTTATCTTTGATTTCTTTAGATGCGGTTTGAAGAGATTTAAGCATTTTTTAACCTAGAAATGAGTTCAAAGTGATTTTATATCTAGACTGGCCATGAGTTTGTCAGTCATCTTGTTTCCCTTATTTTTTTTCAACAAGGTTGCCTGAGTTTTTATATGTGCTTGACTTGTTATTCCAAGGAAAGGAGTTATTCTTTTGTTATGGATTTAGCTGCCTATTCCTGAAATAATAGGAATTCCTGTTTTGTGGAGTTTAGGTTGACCATAAAGTCTGGATATTTGAGCCTGATTCTCTATTAGTCTATACCATGATTTCTCTTCATTTTTAATTAGTTTCCTACTAGTTTTCTTAATTTTTTGTATTTCAGTAATTATTTTCTATTCGTTTATTTTTCATGGGTGTCGCTGTTGTTTAGTAGTAAATTGAGGTTTCCATCGTAATCGTTCTTATTTTATAACAATCCCCCCCCCAACATCTCCGCGGGTGAAATGTAGATTTCTTTATTTTTTGATAAGTTCTTTAGTCTGTGTGTCTTTATGGTAATGTTTTTCATTGTTGGTTTCTATTGGTTGCAATAATTATTCCTTCAATGAAGACTTTTGTGAACTTTGTATCATTTTGCCTGTTTTTTTTCCTTTTTTTGGGGGTATCTATGTCTATTAGATCGCCTTTATTAATCCCGATAGCGAATTTTAAACCAAAACCAAGGGCTTCCACTTCAATATTGGGTAGCCTTATATCTGAAGCATTCTCTATTATATCTGGATCTTTAACATATTTCCATCTGTTATTAGTATACAAAGAGTTGAATGTTTTTCTTAGATTATTGCATTGGTTGTTGCTTTTTTTGTTCAATCGTTTGTTTCAAATTATTTCTGAATTTGTCAAAACATTGTTGTTTTTTTTTCTTTTTTCCGAGTTGGAGTTTGGCATTTGTAGTTTTTTTTTTTTGCTTTGTTTTTTTTGTTTTTCAAGTAATAATTACTGCAACTGTAGAATCGTCTTTCTGGTACCTCTCCAGAAAGTATATGACTTCTGCAAAACTCAAACTTTATAAGAGTCAAATCAAACCAGAAATGAAGCATTACTGCCATATCTGAAGATACCCAATCCTCATTTTTAAGGTTTGAGTTTAAAAGCGGCCTTGTCTGTGAGGAATTATATTCCACCTTTTCGCAAGCTTATCGATATCACTATTTTCATGGCACATTCCTTAGTTCCACCAGTTCAGAGGCTGACACCTAGGATCCGCCATCTCGCATTCTGTTAGGATAAAGAACGTTTCATTCGCGTCTTATGGCTATATCACGTTGAAACACCGGTTCTTGTACAATCATCAAAGTTAAGCAACGTCGAGCCTGGTCATTAGCTAGACCGGTAACCGCTTGGAAATAACAGGTGCTGTAAGCTATACGTACGAGTGGTTTAATGGGTAAAGGTTTAGAATTGTTAATCAGAGAGCAGATTTCCGATTTCAATTTGGGTTCTTTCATATTAACCCACGCGCAGATAACCTTGGGAAAGGTGTGAAACCACTTCTTTCCCCTTGCTATGGGTTAATTAGTAAGATTTGTATCACTAAATCATTATTATTTTCTTTTTTAATTCTTATAATCTAAAAATATATTCTAGTTATAAATAATCTGCAAAAGCTTGATAAACCGTTGGAAACGAATTAACAAATCAACCGAAATTTCATTCGCAGTTTTCTTTCCAAAGAACGACTAATTTATTAAACCCACTCCCGAGAGAATGCTTTCTCGATCACTACGATCTTAAGCTCTTCAAGTCTAGGAAAAACCGTTATCTAGTTTACATATCACAATAATACTTCATACTTCCTCCTCTTCGCTCTTACAACCTCATTCAGTAACCCTCTACTTTGATTGGCTCTTAGGCCTTGTATTGTGTGAACAATAGTAGATAAGACTTGACGATGACTTTGATTCACTTGCTTAGAGCATCAATTAGTTTAGGCACATCGGTACACAGCAATAGTTTGTGACACTACGGAAAGGAAAATTTGTGCTGGAAAAATGTAGATTTTGAAATTGCTGGACAATCTCATGACAGATGAAGAAGAGATCTGAAGCAACAGAAACATGTTGAGATTACCATGGACCGAAATTGTAATAAGCTTTATAGACAATAGAAAGAAAAAGAGCGCTGACATATGACATCATCAAGAGACATTTGAAATTACTAGTGCACATAATGAGGAGAGTAGGCTAAGAAAATCTGGTCCTCACAGGACAATTGAAAGAAAGAAGGATAGCGGAAAACAAAGAACTTGGGTAAATGGATGGCGGGACAAGATTTTGGGAAAGATAAGACAAAGTCAACATTTATTAACAGCGACAAATGACAGGAAATTGTGGAGAGTCATGATCGTTAACGCCCGGAAGAGATACAAAAAATAAAAGAAAACTGCGAACACGTGAAAAGAAATCTACATTTGCTAAAGAAGAGGAAGAACGTTCAGCAATGTTATGTGAAAAAACAATTAAAAGAATGCAATATTCGTTTGATGTTGCTAATTACTGTACACTCAAATTTACCATACCTAGATAGATACGAACAGAATGAGATATCGAGCATCAGACACGGTGAATAATATACATATATATATATATATATATATATATATAGATAGAGAGAGAGAGAGAGAGAGAAGAGAGAGAGGGGGTCAGACTGATAATCTAGTAGATCTCACTACTAGATTATCAGTCTGACCACAGGAGCCGTGCATGGTTTACTAATTTTGTTAACAACTGATTGACTCTCCGAATTAGTTATCTGGATGTGTATTCTTCTAAATAATTGGAAATCATAACCAGGACTTGTTTTGCTTTGTGTATTCTTTTGTTTGTTTGTTTTTTGTTTTGGGTTTATTTTTGTGTGTGTGTGTGTGGTTTTAGTGGGTGGGGGATACTTGTTTGCTTTTGTTTTATTTTATTTTTTTGCTTGTTTAATTTGTTTATTTTTTGTGTTTGTTTTCTTTTTTAATATGAATAGATCTTCTATCGCTCGGTTCATGATTCTCCCCTTCTCTTGAACAGAAATAAAGATTCATATCTTGTTTCCTGTTTAGGAAGGGTTTTCCGCTTGCTTTCCTTTTTTGAAGCCTTAATAGTGGAACTTTCATTAATTTTTGTGAGGATGTCCGTTTCATCATAACGAGGGTACCGGTTTGAGAGTTTTTTTTTTCTTGCTGTTCCCGACTGGTAGGTAGGAGCCCAAACTCTTGCATAGTGTCTTGAGAGGCTGCTCTTGATGAGCTGTGGCATAATATCCAGGTTTTACCAGTGCCATGTTGCGCATGGAAGCGTGTCCCTGCGAACACCACTGGTGAATAACTGCACCATATTGCAGTCTGCGCCAGTTCCATTCTTGCACATTTTACATAAGCCAACCGACTGCTAGGCCTTTCCTTACGAAAACAAGAAATCATGACTCTAAGCTACCAAAGATATAAAACTAAACCAGCTCAACAAAAATCCCCTCAACCCCCTCAACCTTTCTTTATCCCCTATTCTTGGTATTCGCATCAACTTCTTCGATGTGTAATCGTCCCTCTTCGAAAATTCTTCGAACATCCTAGCTCTCTGTGAAACTAATCTTAGTTCTTCAATCCCTCAATCTTTCTGTCCTTAAGAAGGACACTAATCTCCACATGCATCGCCTGGGAGTTTATGTCCGTAAACATCTCTCGCTGGCTAATGAACTCTCACTTGAATCTCCACACCACTCTTACATGTGTCTCCGTCTCTCTCTACTTAACTCAATCAGCTATCTCTTCTTTCTCCACCATTCCCTTTCCTCTCATGACTGTTGCATGATAGAAAGTATTTCTGATAATATATCCAAGGCTATCTGACTACACCCGTCTGAAAATATATTTGTGTTCGGTTACTTAAATACCCACTGTATCTGGTGGTTTAAACACTGCCACTAACCCCACTGGAATCCATACCCTTAATTTTTCAATCACTCAGGCAAGTGGCGGGCTTCCCCACGCGTTTCCCAAATAATCCTGATGGATAGTCTTCTTTTCTAGATCTCTTTTTTACGTCTGTCCCGGACCCAGGACGTAAGTTGCAGCTCTGTCATGGGGTACTGTCTGTAAACATCTCTTTCTGCTCCCTTACCAGCCAAGAAACTCTTACCAATAGAATATCTTTCTGTTATTAACGCGCGGATTGCGACACTGTTGACCATGTTCACCATAGTGTATGAATATAGAATACAGCCCAGTACGTAATCTATTCAATGAAACAACGTTAAAGATTAACACTCTCGAGTCAGACATTCTACTAAATCTAACTATATCGCCAATACCACCATCAGCAGCTGTTCCGTAATTCTTCAGTCTTCGATATCAAAGGCTGGCAGTGCATATTCGGGAAAAACATGGCCGTCTTTATACACGTCGCATTGAATATTTTGAGCCTTCTGATTGGTAAACCCTTCTATTGGTGAACTATAAAATGAGTCAGCTCATGAGTACACCAGGGTACCCAAAAATTCCAACAGACACGTTTCGTGATTTTCTTAGTGATATCACATGGAATGCAGATTTTGATCATTTTGCTCATAAATGCGCGTTTGAGGTCCCCTCCTGTGGAAGCCGACATCGATGCTTTCGACCCAGTAAGGAAATACCAAGTTAAACAGCAGTCACCTCCTCGGTATTAACCGGCATGCGAGGGCGCTATCGCCCACAATAATCACTTCTTCCGGCTGTACCAGGGAGCCACGTCTGATTGCAACAGACATCTCTTTGTCTCTGCTTGTAACAAGCGTCTCCTTAAAGAAGCGAAGTTACTGTTTGCTAATAAGATGAAAAATAGAACATATAGCATCTCGCAAGTTTGGTTCTAGAGATTATTGGCGGCTATAAAAGTGTCTGTTGAACGACTTCGAGATATCTAGAGCCACAGCTCGAGCTTCGATGTTTTTTTATCAAGAGCTTGATGTACATATTCAAAGATGCCCGTTAGCACATCAGCTGTAGATTTGGCAAAACGGAAGCCATATTGTTTGTCATAGAGTAGGTGGTGAGAAGTAAGTTGCTTAATCACTTCAACATGGATTAAAACCTCGAATACTTTGCCGAAAAGCGGTAGGAGACTAATAGGGCAATAGTTAGAAGAGTCAGAAGGTTCTTCAGAATTCTTAAAAAGGTAGCTACGGGGACCTTCCAACAAGCAGGAAAGTAGGAAGCGGCGAGACAATAGTTGTACACTTTGGAGAGAACTGGAGTCATTTCGGAGTATATATCTTTAAGACGGCGGCTAAGATCCCGTCAACTCTGCAAATCCTCCATC